>OX418223.1:45372802-45581451 GCA_948455865.1 Conomelus anceps | reverse complement strand
CCGCCTCCTTCTCCTCCTCCTCCTTCTCTTTTCTCTTTCTCATCCTCCTCCTCCACTTCCTTCTTCTCCTCTTCCTCCTCCTTCTCTTTTCTCCTTCTTCTCCTCTTCCTCCCTCTTCCTTCTTCTCTTTTCTACTCCTCCTCCTCTTTTCTACTCCTCCTCCTCTTTTCTCCTCCTCCTTCTCCGGCTCCTTCTCCTCCTCTTTCTACTTCTTCTACTCCCTCCTCCTCGTCTTCTACTCAAAGTCCACTTTTACTTCATTTTTCCTCTTCCACTTCCCAATTTTATTTTTTCTTCTCTCTACCTCTTCCAGAACACTTATCCAGATTTGTAAATGTGGAATAAAATAGAGGTAACTTTTTATTGTAAATTCAAAGACTTGCAGTCAATTTTAATTGTGAATAAATAATATTTCTACTCACTTTTTGGCCAAACGTTTTCGAGTCTTGGAGACTTATCTTTGAAATGAGTCTCCATGACTCAAAAACGTTTGACCTACGTGAGTAGAAATATTATTTATTCACAATTAAAATTGACTGCAAGTCGTTGAATTTACTATAAAAACTTAATATTAACAACGCAAATCGTTATGGAGCAAGAAATCCAAGAATTTAAAATAGAGCGATTTGATATAGTACAATATAAACAACTTGTAAATCTTGCAAACTATGATCACACTCCCAGTAGACAAAGCAAAATTAGTTTACTGTTATAATTCTTACACAAATAAGAGAAGCTGTTAGTAATTTACATAGTTTGGTGTCTGACAACATCCCGGATCTTTTGTAGATTATCCAACATCACGTCCCAATCCAACGACGCCATAATAACGAAGAAACCGCATAAATCCAATCCAACTTCGTTAAGTTTAATTGCATAATAATTTTCAAATTGTTGTAACCTAATGCGAACGGAAATCCTAGCTCACGAAAGTATATCAACGTATTAGCCGAGCGCACAAATAACCTAATTTGAAATATTGCATCAGAATATGAACGAATTCCGCAGCGATTACTACGAAAGTCAACTCAGATGCTGAAGAATTTAATTTATGACGGCACTGTAACAAAACAAACAACTGCAGTGACGCCAAGGTCAGAAGCTATTGGAATCTGAGAGATGAGAAGAAAATATCCGTAAAATGAAAATCCATTAATAATAATAATGCGGATATTTCTATGTTCTTTTTTGACATTCTCAACAAATAGAGCCGTGTATGGTGGGAAATTGCACTACGTTGAAGGATATCCTTTGTACTGTATTTAGATAGGATCATTTTTCTGTCTGACTTTATTTTCAACTAAAATACCACACAGCTTCAGTATTCAGGATTCCAAATACAAGACAAAGACGAATGAAAACTTACAAAATAAGATGTAGACTTCAAATGCTAAAATGTAGTCTGCAAAGTAATTTATATCAAAGAGTCATCAAAATATGTGATGAGAGCAATCGCAACCTACCTCACTCCTCCTCAGCGTAGTCCGATTTTTAGACAAAGACATTCTGTTGAAGTATGAAAAGTCACCCAACCACACCCTATCCACAAGGAAGCGATAGCCGTGAGCCGTAGCAGCTATCTGTTCAATCAGACAGATAAGCAACGCTCTCCTGGGCCCTCTTTGTAAGGGTGGCCGATTGGATTGGCCAGCAAAAAAGACTGTTCTCTGTTGTAAAATCACTTCCCGGTGGTTCGGAACCCACCTAAAATTGTAGGTCCACCAAACTTGTAACCAATCACTGAATCAGAAGAGTATAATACATATAAATATTATTTTACAAGACCGCATGCTAGTAAAATCTAGTTAAGTGAAGTGGTGGAGATGAAATATAGTGTCAAGGAGCTTCGGCCAGTATAATTATCAAGTACAGTGTTAAACAAACAAAAAGTATAATATGCAATCACCGCCTATAGTAAATATAGTGGGGAAGTGAGATTAGCACATTTACATTCATCCATATTAAGACATCAGCGATGTGTGAACAAAACACTGCTGGATAGTAAATCGTAAATCTACTATTTAAAAATTTATAGTGCAATAATTATTCTTCTCCTAACATGGAAAGCAACACCAACGCCTTACACGGAGGCTATATAAACTTTACAATCCAACAAAATGCTCATCAGAATTGATCCCACACCTACTTTGAAAATGATTATAGTTGAAGGGAAAGTGTTCGTACAACCAGGAGCAACATTCAAGGTCGTTTGTCACCGGAGATTGCACTATTTATTACCCACATAGTATGCTGTAATACGCGAACATTCGAGAAAAGCCGGCACATAATTTATTTAATAAAAGCGTGCTAACTTACTATCTTGTTAAATACGTGCACTGGGTATACGTGCACTTGTTTCAGACTTGAGCGATGCTTAGGGCTTATCTCATACTTTAAGTATCAAGTGCGACTGCTTGATTTGAAGGTCGGGAGCAGAGAGAGACTGAGAGAGCGAGAGAGAGAGAGGGAGAGGGAGAGAGAATGACAGACAGAGATAGGGTTTAAAAAATAAGTGCATTATAACTTCTTGACTGCACTTGGTACTTATTTACGAGCAACAGGATCGCAAGTACAGCTATAGCTAGGTCAAGGAGTGGGAGGTCATTTGGTGTTTAGTGTCTTTCACTATAGCAACCAGTAATTTAGCCTTTCCTACTGATTAAACACAGCTGTAAGGTTTGAATTGCATGTAAAATGGATTATTATTTGGCGTAAAATTGGCGTTAATTCAGCGTAAAACATGTAAAAGCAATGAGAATGTTTGGTAGACAGTATAAATTAAAATTATCTGTAGAAAAACGGAAATTTCAATGGATTAATAGAAAATTTACAATTGAAATCAATCTTCAAGTTTCAACTAAAATGAACAGATGATGAACCAAAAAGTTAGACAAATTGAGAGATAGCTAGAAGGCTAGAAACTAGAAAGAAAGCTAGACAAATACTGAAAAACTGTAGTAAAGGGAGATCTGAATTGATAAGGGAATGGTAGATGAATGAGGAAATTTGAAGACAAGAAAAGGAAAATCTAAATTTAATAATAATTCATACAGAAATGTTGTGGCAGAGGGAGATCAGAATAGAACAGGAAATTGGAAGATAAGTGAACAAATCAAAAGACGAGAGAGAAGATCTAAATTAGAAGGAAATTCATACAGAGATAGAGAAATGTGGGACAAATTCAGGAATAGATGAATTTGATTATATTTATTCTTGTGAAATAACAATTTTCAGGAATAATGAGTGAAGAAAGGAATATTTCTCCAAAAGTGAAGGAAAATCTAAATTTAAAGAGAATTGATTATGTAATTGTTAGCTTAATAAACAAATTAAGAAACGCTGGTCACCCCTTACAAAAGATAGAAGGTTTAGAAACAATGAAATTAATTAAATTCATGAATTAAAAAAAAGTAGAACGGGATTCAAATTTAGAGGGAATTGATCAATTGATGAAGAATGATTTTCCCAAGAAAGAAGTTCATAAACACAAAAACAAACTAGAAAAAAAGCTTGTCCAAGTACAGTACAGATAGAAGAAAATAGGGAAATGGAGCAGAAAAAAGCTAAGAAGTTTTTTAGGGTGAAGAAAAATGATTGTGGAAGAAAATTAAGGATTGTGACATACTCCTACCATACAGAAAATGAAAAAATTGCAATTAAACTTCTTATTTTTCAAAAATAAAATTTTAAAATGACATGGTGAAGACAAATGATTGTGGAAGAAAATTAAGGATTGTGACATACTCCTACCCTATAGGAAATGAAAAAATTGCAATTAAACTTCTTATTTTTCAGAAATAAAATTTTAAAATGACATGGTGAAGACAAATGATTGTGGAAGAAAATTAAGGATTGTGAAATACTCCTACCATACAGGAAATGAAAAAATTGCAATTAAACTTCTTATTTTTCAGAAATAAAATTTTAAAATGACATGGTGAAGACAAATGATTGTGGAAGAAAATTAAGGATTGTGACATACTCCTATCATACAGGAAATGAAAAAATTGCAATTAAACTTCTTATTTTTCAGAAATAAAATTTTAAAATGACATGGTGAAGACAAATGATTGTGGAAGAAAATTAAGGATTGTGACATACTCCTACCATACAGGAAATGAAAAAATTGCAATTAAACTTCTTATTTTTCAGAAATAAAATTTTAAAATGACATGGTGAAGACAAATGATTGTGGAAGAAAATTAAGGATTGCGACATACTCCTACCATACAGGAAATGAAAAAATTGCAATTAAACTTCTTATTTTTCAGAAATAAAATTTTAAAATGACATGGTGAAGACAAATGATTGTGGAAGAAAATTAAGGATTGTGACATACTCCTACCATACAGGAAATGAAAAAATTGCAATTAAACTTCTTATTTTTCAGAAATAAAATTTTAAAATGACATGGTGAAGACAAATGATTGTGGAAGAAAATTAAGGATTGCGACATACTCCTAACATACAGTATATGAAAAATTGCAATTAAACTACTTATTTTTTTAGAAATATAATTTTAAAATGATAATGAAAAAGTTTTTATATTACTGATGTAATATGAAAAAAGTGACCAGTTGTCATCATTATTCAATATCATATGTAACGATCTTCTTTCGTTATTCAATATCATCTGTAACGATCTTCTATCGTTATCAATATGAATTTGATTACAGATAATCTTCTACAATCTGATCTTCTATCGTTACAGATGATATTGAATAATGATGAAAAACATGCACTCTTGAAAAACGCAGCCATTTTGTCTTCCACCATAATTCTGAACAGTAACTAACCACTGAGTAGACCAAATTTTTCGTCTTACCACCTCGGAATGAGCTAACTATTACATGGACCGCGTAAAAAAAACTGAATAATGTTACGTTACACCAAAATCAGAGAAAACCGACACGAAACATGTTAAAAAGATAGAATCTGGAGCGAGTGACCAAGGTTATCAGTAACATGTAGAGACAACACGCCAGATCGCATTACGATTACTTCAGCCAGTTTTTTTCTCGCTCCACCCACAAAACGGTATATTGAATAAAACTTGTTCAAATAAAAATCCAGCCCACAAACTGTTACGCTCCCAAAAAGCAGGACACACTCCAGAATATCAGCCAACAAATTGTAATTTAAAATAGAAAAAAATATTGAAGAACACAGAAACTCAGTGAACATTACTATGCGGTTTGACCGAATCTGTTTTGGTTAACCAAGAGTGAGCAACAAAAGAAATGGAAATGTATCAATAGGTCTGGGCGAGAAAAATAATACAAAGAAACCTGTAATTCGGAACGACAAATTAGAATATTCTGTGGACCTTTAAATGTGAAAAACCTGTATATTTTCCACAACGAAACGAAACAGTTACAATGATCCCATTTTTCCTAAGAATGCGACAGAGCAGCCATTAGAACGGTCGGAACAAAATTTGGCCCACTTTGCTGTGGAAATTGATTCAGCATAGAAAATCAAAAATATGGAACGGATCATCCGACAGAATTGATCTATGAATTGAAGCGGTTAAAAATAACAAGGATGAGCAGAAATATTAATACATGATTTTTGTTTCTCTTGTTGTACTTTGGAATCATTTTGCTTTTCTCTAAATTTAAGTTTGAACAATTGTACTTTTTCTGCAGAGAAATAAATTATTAATTATTATTAAGTGGGGATCGTCTCCATCTCCTCACTGTGATTGCGGACCTCACTCTCAGACTGCTGAGCACATAATTTATGACTGCTCCAGGGCCTTCCACAATGGCACAGAATCAGATATTTTCAACATCACTGACAATGCCAGAGTATGGCTGCAAAACCTTACAATACTTTATTAAAATATTACTTAATTAGTCATTAAGGCAATGAAGCTTCATTTTCATACGATTATATATATGTTATTATTATTATTATTATTATTATTATTATTATTATTATTAATTATTATTAATTATGATTTGTTTTATCCAGACTAATATTATTACGGGTTCTATCTCTAAAATAATGCTGACAACACTTTAAATTAACACTCTCACTTTATTTACACAAATAATCCACAGCACGCACTAATCAGTTTATAATAATAGCTAAGAGTAGAGTCCATTCGTATAAAATGTAAAAGAATTCTCACTAATAAAGTCACAATGTACGGCGATTATCACTTTAACAACAAACGTTTGTACTACGAACGGAACTGCCACTTGTTATGTCAACGACATTCAAACAATGAATGAAACTAAGCGTTCGCTTTAAATAGGTTTAAAAATAGTCCAGAAAGACGGAGATTGTTCTAAAATGTTCTATCGATTTCTAAAATAAACAGATAAGACATTCTCTAATTTCCCATGAAATTCTAAGTAAACATTCTAAAGTTGACAGATAAACTGCAAGGCGAGAAGAGTAATAAATCGCTTCCAGAAACCAATATTGACACAGGCAGATAACACTGAAAATCACTGTTCCTTTTTTCTGTGTCCATAACAATATTTTTGAAACCTCATTTCCTCCCTTTTCAGTGCATTTTATAATATTGTAGCGGATATGAAATTGGAGAGAATTGAAAGAAGAAGAAACATTGGTTCTCCGTGTTATCTGCTATGTAAATGTTTACTTTTAAGCCATTAACTACACTGCTTTTGACACTTTTATAGTGTTTACTTGGTAATTAGTAGAATGTTCTATTTGTTTGATTAGAAATTAATGGAGTCTTATCGAATATTGTAGAAGGTTCCAGTTTCCTTGATTTATTTTTGTTCAGAAGATGATAGAAAAATGTAGAAATTGCTCGATATTTGAAAAACCTATTTAAGGCGAACGCATTTGTGTAAATGAGTTCAGTCTTGTTTGAGATGTCGTGATAAACAAGTGTGACAGTTAAGTAGTTCAGTTATTGTTCTACGGTGATAAGTGGCAGTAGTGATAGTTCGCGTTAATACAGACAGTACAATCCCGTTGGCGCTATTACAAACCATCTAAGGAACTTTTATTGTCTGTAGTGATAATTCTTTTACCTATTACTTGTGCTACGTAAGTTAATTGTTCTTCCTCGACGATTCTTTTCGAATATTATTGGACAGTTTATTGTACAGTTATTATTTAATATTAGATCGGCCTTTAGACATTTAGTGATTGATTCGTGTACAGTTCATTGGAAACTCATTATCAGTTGAACAATATCGTTTTATCTGTTTCCGATTGCTTATTTTTGTGTAAGAAATTACTGAACAGTGTGAGTTGTGAATTATTTGTGTTAATAAAGTGCGAGTGATAAATTTAAGTGTTGCCAGCATTATTTTAGACATAGAACCCGTAACAATATTGAAAAGCTGTACTGTCAATTTTTGATATTTTAAATTGTTTATTGTAACATCGTTTTTATATTGTAACTACTGAAACCTATCTAGCCGAAGGCCAATCTTAATTAGTTTTTCAATTAGTTAGGCCAATCAATAGTTTTTATGCAGATTTAAAGAATCGTACATTAGTACAATTAATTTTCAATGTTTTGTGAAAAATATTTAATAATTTATAAACAAACTATAAGAATTTATTATTTTGAAATGTGAAGTCTTGAATCAATTGTTAATATTTCTATTGTACTTAAAAATAGTTTAAATAAATGCACAATGATATAAACCCTAAAATAATTGATTATTTTGAAATGTGAAGTCTTGAATCTATAATTATTTCCATTGTGCTTACAAATATTTTAAATAAATACATAATGATACATAACATAATACATAACTATTGCTGCTGGATACTAACTTCCTCAGGTTAATGTGCAGCCTATTATATGTTTATTTGAAATGCATGCTAAAAGAAACAAGGAGGAGTTGTCTTTATTCATATTTTTATTTTATTTCTGTCTCTTCTACAATAAGCTTAATCATAAGGATAATGAATTGCCTATACCCGATTCATTAATTGCATGGCTCTTTTTCTCTAGAATACTATTATTATTTTTTTTTCTTTCTTTCTTTATTCTCTAATATTGATCAATTATATAGTTACTCTTACATGTATATATTCTGTAGACTAGTATAGTATTATTTAATTTGTTTTGTACCACTACGGGTCTCATCAGACCCAGTGGAAATCATCAACTTGTAAATAAATAAATGATAAAAAACAAATCTCACAAAGCGTTTTTACATATAATAAGAAAAATTTAGTAATGTGATCAAATAAGGTATCTTAGGAAAGTAGGACCACTGCATTAACAATGAAAATGTATACAGTACATCATTATGCACTTATAATAATCTACAAAATGTCCTGTCCTTTTTCACCTGAAGTCAGCACATTGAATGTGTTATGGTAGTTCGTTTATTCAGAATATTAGGGAATCAATAACTGTATATAAAAACTATATTTATCATTTAAATGATGCAGTCTCAATTTTCAGGCAGTACTGTGACTTGCAAAGTCAAAAGACTACTATCAAGTAGAAGGGGGACGTGACCCCCAAAATCAAAAAATTTAATTGAGAAGGGGTAGGAAGGAGGGAAGCAAAATCCAATTAGTGACCCCCCCAAAACCCTATCTGGGACCACTCCTGACTATCATATACTACTTCTCAACTACAGTATAACACATACTACATATCTCCAAGAGAGCAGTGAACTCTATTCTATTCAGAAGTATACTGTAATTACCGTACATGTATAATAGGCTAGATCAAATATATATAGTTCCTGTTATTCAATTTTAATGTACATTTTTTTTTATTGCGGATGATGCCCACATGGGTCTGGAGACTTGTGCGTAGGTAATAAGGTGAAAGAAACATCCATGGGTGAATGAGATTCGAACCCAAGGCTGCAGGGAACGAAGCCAGCCAGAGCCTTATTTTATCACAGACAAGCGCTCCAACCAACTGATAGATAGATAGTTTATTCTCAAATAAATAAATTACAACAAAAGAACATTTCAATGTCTTACAGCTATTAATAGTCAGATGAAACAAATTAAATATAAGCTTCATCAAAACTAAATAAAGAATACAAAATTATATTATTTACTGAAATAATTTTTGAGAACATACATTCCAGCACACAAGACACACTTGTGAACCGCTGGAGGGAGACGAAATCCTATTTTACAATACTAATACAATTTTGCTATTGCAAAATACAAAAGAAGATGATTAAAAAAAGGAAAAGGACAGATTGAATTTCAAATTTATATTTACTTAATTTTATCGATTTCACTGAATTTATAAATTCTATTGATGATCCTTGATTCAATTAACGCTTTTGATTCTATTTTGGAACCAACTTTTACGCAGTTACAGCTGATCCAAAAAGTGGTCCGGTTACACTTGTTGTAAGCTTGTAAGGCGGCTAGATTAACAGGATTCACTAGTTTCGTTTCGAATATTGACGAAATCAAGTTACAGCCGATGACTGAGCAAGAAAGCGTCGTAATTAATCGACACTAGAAAGGGCAAATTCTCAAGGCTTTTCAAATGAGTAATGACAACGATGACATGATGCTGGATGCTGGAAAGGATCCAGTGTCGATCGTAAAAAGAATCAAAGACAAGGTTACCAACCTGTTCTTCAATCACTGCACTAGTCTCCTACTGTCGTTACTTTATTTTGGATCCGGGAGATTTTCCAATCGAAACTGTTTTGACTACGAGATGAAATTCCAACCTGTTTAAAAGGACCAAATGAAAGGTTGAAATCTCTAGTATAAATAGGAAATAAATATGGGCCACTCACAGAGCATAGTGAGTGCTAACACAATCTGCACTTAGCATACTGTGTATACAGTATAAATAGCGTAATATTATTCTATACTACATTGCACATAAAATATCGTGAGTGGTAACTCATCAGTGGTAACTCTAGCATAAGAGTCCACTCTAGCTCTGCATACACTTGACTCTCATAGCAATGGCGGTCCCAGGGGGATCACGACCACCCCAAAATCGGAATTTCACTGGGGAAGGGCTGTAAGGAAGGTTTGTAGTACAATATTGCATAAAACGATCAGCGAAATACCAATATGTGAAACTATACCAAATAATAATAATAATAATAATAATAATAATAAGCATATGGCTTTTTTTATTTTGAGGATGAAGCCCACATAGGTCTGAGACCTGTGCGTGGGTAATGAGTTGGATGATGGTGATTGATGAGTTGGACCTACAGTTTTAGGTGGGTTCCGAATATTTTTTAAATTGAAATTTTTTGTTCATTTTCGTTTAATATAATATCTTTTTCTTTTTCTGTTATTCATTTATTTTTAATTCAATTAAAAGACTAATTATTATGCTACCTTTGTACAGTTAAAATACTGCAGCTATTTAAAATATTTTCTAATGGTGGCGAGACCCTTACAGGTAGTTCCACCTCGCGTTTTAAGCCATGTTGTGGGGAATATGGAGGACCAACTATTTTACGTGGGTTCCGAACCACCGGGTAAGTGATAATAAAGCCTATAACATCAAGTCATTGAAGCACGGTCACTCGGTCCCCCATCCAAGCCCAGTCTTGAGTGGTCGTGACTTAACATCACCATACCAACTGTTCTTGACTCACAACCAACGGTAATAGAAAATCCTCCTTATTAACTGCTAGGTGAAGTTTTTTCAACTTTTTATTTGAAATAAAACCCCATATGGGAGCATATTTAGAGCTAATCAAGCCACAATCTAGTTGAGGTTAGTTTTTTAATAATTAGATTAGATTAGGACACTTTATTTATGTAAATTTACAAAATTTCTTAAATGAGTTCAAAATAGCACTATTACCGTCGCAAAGGTAGCAAATGTACAGCAAATGATATTAATTTAACTAAAGAAAATCCTAGTGACATAGAATGGCGAAGTATTGACAAAATTCGTCCATTCACTTAACCTTAGGTAATATAACTTAGTTCTAGTTCTAGCTTATGAATTTGGAATACATATAACCTCAAATATAATCAGGCATAGTTCAGCATTCAATCTCAATTTGAATTTATCTTGTAACATCGTTTGCTTGGAACAAATTGGAAAAATGTCAATTAAAAATATTCCAACTAAAAGTGAATTTATTTTTATAGAATATATATGAGTCTATTAGAAGAATTAGATTATATTCTTAACCCCGCCCCAAATTGGAGCTCAATCATAATTTTCTTAAATAATGAATCTATGAGTAATAATTATTATAAGGATTGATGTAAGGTATACATATCATTCTGTATTCAATCTTAATTTGAATATACTGTATTTTATGCCAACTGTCATAATTAAAATAAATATACTGGATAGAAATGCCATAGATTACTGCATGATTAGAAATCATTAAAAAACAGCAATGAAGTAATTCGATCTTTAATAAATAATATAGCTATACGAGAAAAAATTGGTTTAACTAGCAATAAAAAATCAATAAAATTTAATTGGATGTGGGAGTAAAAGCCATGCAGCTAGTTAATAACTTCGGAGACCTTGGAATAACTTGTACACAACTCGAATACTATACCTACCATGTATCTGCTAATTTATCAAGGTTATAAGAAATGCATTCCAGTCTCTGCATCCTACATGTAGAAATTGGATGTAACTGACATTATGAAACCTATACTCTGTCCGGGATTTGTGAAATTATACGCTTCGGAATTTGAAAAATTGATGCCTTTCACGACGCAAAGTTCCAAGTAGGTTACCAAGTGTAATTGCAGGAAAATAGTGAGGCGAAGATTCTTTTTTCCAGGTGCTAAGAGGGCGTTACTAAAGTAATCACTTGTGTCCAACACGTTTTGTAGGTAGACGACTTCCATAATTAGCCATTGCGTGAATTGAAAATCATGATGCCAATTCGGCGAGCTAATGTTGCCATCAACAAGACATGTGTGCAATTTAACTTGTTCAAATTGTGATCAGCAAATAATGTTACGTTCACGCACTTGTATTTCGAAAATTGTATCTTATGATAAGATCAGTAATCTATAGTTAAACAGTAGTAACTACTGTACTAGAGTAGATTTGATCCCAATAGAAAAATTCCCTCAAGACATATTGAAAGGTACACTGGTACATATAGAACAACACTTCGATAGGAATTTAATCATAGTTCAACAATTAGTTGCATTGGTTTAGGGGAAGTGATAGCCGCGAGCCGTAGCAGGTATCTCTTCAATCAGATAGATAAGCTGCGTTCTCGTAGGTCCTGTTTGTAACGGTGACCGATTAGATTGGCCAGCAAAAAAGACAATGTTCTCTGCTGAAAATCACTTCCCGGTGGTTCGGAACCCACCTAAAACTGTAGGTCTAACTCATCAATCACCATCATCCAACTCATTACCCACGCACAGGTCTCAGACCTATGTGGGCTTCATCCTAAAAAAAAAAAAAAAATTTTGATGTTACAGGGAAATTTTCTCAAGCGAAGCTCTTTTAAAAATAAACCCCACATTTCGACTGTACTTTTGTGAATTTTTACAACAATTACATTGGTTTCTAAGATTTAAATATTACAGAGACTTTTTAAACAAAGTTAACAAAATGGATTTTAGGCTTTCAATTGCAATACTAAAAAAATGTGAACAAAATCTTTTATCAGAGTACTTTTTTAAAATGTCAAAAATCACAACAAACACAAACTTGAATTAAACATTATACATTGTAAGTTTTGTCACTTAAAAAACTAGTGGGTTTCAACTCATTTCAACTGGCATAAATATTAGAATCGTTAAAACAAGATTCATTTCTGATATCAGAAAAAGTATCACGTGCATTTCAGACAAAATCCTGTACTTTGCTTACTAGGCCTATTTACAATAATACATTATTTATAACGTATACAAATTCAATTCCGAGTGACCAATTCAATGCATTTTTTTTTTTTTTTTTTTTTTTTTTGAGGATGAAGCCCACATAGGTCTGAGACCTGTGCGTGGGTAATGAGTTGGATGATGGTGATTGATGAGTTGGACCTACAGTTTTAGGTGGGTTCCGAACCACCGGGAAGTGATTTTACAGCAGAGAACAGTGTCTTTTTTGCTGGCCAATCTAATCGGTCACCGTTACGAACAGGACCTACGAGAACGCAGCTTATCTCTCTGATTGAACAGATACCTGCTACGGCTCGCGGCTATCACTTCCCTGATTCTACAAGATTTGGATAGGCTACAAAAAATAATCATTGACAGCTTTTTTAAAGCTTTTATTCAAGGTATTTCGAACTGAATTTTTTAAATATATACTTACAACATTATTCAGACTTTAAAGTCTTTATTATAAAATTCTGGCAAAATTAGTACGCTTTAGTTTCTTTGACACAAAAAATTGACAGAATAGTTGCAAACACAGTGAACTGTAATGAACAATAAGCAAACAATTTAGCTCAACTGAAATTTAATAATAATCATAAAAATAATTTATTAGAGAGTATAAAAAATTATTACAGAGCTTCTGGCATCCATCAATCTCAAAACCCATCAGAGCTTTCAAGATTCACGTCCAAGATATAAGACACTAGACTAGATATTACGTAGTGCCCATATAGGTGTGCAGTCCATTGTCCAATTTTTAAATCAGTTGAAATTAACTATAAATAGTAAAAAATGCCAATACCTTCAATTCAAAAACAAACATAATTTAAATGAAGATAGGGCTATAAACGTGTTTGTAAACGATAATCAATTAGACCAGGATGAAAAAATTGCATTTCTAGGAGTTATGTTGGATAGACGATTGACCTGGACTCCATACATTGAGAAAATATGTAGTAAAATTTCATCTGGGGTATTTGTCCTGCGACAGCTCGCTAGATTGAATGACAAAAAGTTACTTTTTACAGCTTACCATGGGCTCTTACTGTCACATATTAGGTATGCTATCTTAGTATGGGGTAATTCATCAAAACAAAATCTTGATAGGGTGTTTAAGATCCAAAAGAAAGCGGTTAGGTGTATAGAAAGAGTAAATAGATTAGATTCATGTAGGCCGTTGTTCAAGAGACTTGGTCTCCTAACTGTACCCTGCTTATATGTGTATGAAGCTACTCTATATGTAAAAACGAATGATATTAACCAAAATCTTGATGTACATGATTATAATAGCCAACAAGACGCCGAGGAGATTATCACTTGGTGAGTCACAATAGTAGCTTATTCAAACAAAAACCTAGTTATATTGGTAGGAAATTCTACAACAAGCTACCGCAGTTTTTGAAGAGTCTTGAAAATATAGAAATATTTAAAAAACAATTGAAGAAATATTTAGTTGATAAAGCTTTTTATAGTGTACAAGAGTTCCTTTCACATCAAAATTAAGCCTCACCTCAACTAATTGAAGTAATTATGGTATCTAGTGTATAATATTGTTGATCTGACTTGTCTTATACTCCTTAACTGGAGTCTCCAAGACGTAATCTACAAAAAAAAAATAAAAAAAAAATATATATATTTTAAACACCTCCACTAATATTCCCTTCACCTCTGAATCATAAATAACCTCAACACTGGACGTGTTGTAGATAAGAGCAGTTTTTTGAAAATTACCAACACCACCCACTGATGTCAGGAAGAATCTTTACTACCGATTAATGTCAAAAATAAGCTTTTTAAAAGAAATACCGATTTTATTTTATTTAGGACAAAGCTCGAGCGGTAGCTAAATGGATTCTATTTGAATGAAAAAATAATATATTACTCGATACTAGGCACAAAGGAGTAATAATTCCATTTTTCATATTTTTTCAATTTCACAGCCCCTGATGGAATCCTGAACAAGATGAGTGGAGAAGATTCTGCCCCCAAGGGAGAGGGCATAAATTCAACTCTCACGAAGCCTATTACTTTTTTCTGGCGGACATAAATTACTAGAAGTTCGGGGACGTACCCAACAGTTTTTATCTGAAGTGAGTTCGGTGTTAGCTGGAAACATGAAGATCCATTGTTATTACCTTTGTTGGAATTTCAAAAAATTATTGTGTACGTCAATAAATTGAAGTAAAAATCTCAAGTGTCTCAATGTAAGGTGTCCTAAAAGTTGAAATCGAGAAAAACAAAAGAGACAATGACTCAAAAACAAAAGAGACAATGACTCAAAAATTGAATTACAAAATGGAAAAATAAGGAAGATTTATTCTGTCAATTCCAAAGTTTTTTTGGGGACAATTTTATACTGCCTAATTAGAAACATTATTAATGTTGTAACTTTACCTGTATCAAATGCAAACAGAAAATCTTTTGCAAAGTATTACATGAAAAACGATAGCCAAAATTAAATGAATAGAACTAATAAGGGAAAAGCAGCCAGCAACACTCCGTAGAGATAATTTAGTTTCTTTTTTTAGTGTGAAAGAGTACGAGTGGACGTGTGTATGAGTGTGTGCATGCATGAGAGGTTTCAGTAAACTATACGATTTATTGTTTATTGAAGAGTTCCCACACAGGTTTTCCCATATTTGAAGATAAGTTGATTTTGTAACTGATTGATTTAATTTATTGAATAAATTTGATTTGATATTTTTTGGTACTTACGGAGGCCACTATTTAAAAAGCTTAGCCTAACCTCGCTAGATCGTGAATTCCTAGATATTTATTTTTATTTCTTTCTTTTGAGGATGAAGCCCACATAGGTCTGAGACCTGTGCGTGGGTAATGAATTGGATGATGGTGATTTATGAGTTGGACCAACAGTTTTAGGTGGGTTCCGAACCACCGGGAAGTGATTTTCAGCAGAGAACAGTGTCTTTTTTGCTGGCCAATCTAATCGGTCACCGTTACAGTAGGACCTACGAGAACGCAGCTTATCTATCTGATTGAACAGATACCTGCTACGGCTCGCGGCTATCACTTCCCGAATTCAATAATGCAATGCTCTAACATAAGCAGTCTTCAGAACATTGAAATTAACGGGACATCAAGATTTAGCGAGATTAGGCCAAGACCAAGTTAAATAGTGGCCTCCATATAATACGTAAGTACTTTCATTAATAAATTTGTGGAAAGACTGGGTAACTTAATTACCTTAATTCTGTAGATGAGAATACAATTCAAATAAATTAAATTAAAGAATGTTATTAAAATTTTGTTTCAATTCTTAAAAGGTTGGAGTTGAATCTGGCCACATATCAAGTTCATTCAACTTGAAAAGTTGGGTGATTCAAATAGAATTTTAGTAGACTCATTGAGATGTGAGACGTAATAGGGAAGTTTCGATACAAAGACCGACCAGCGAAATAATATCTGCTACAAAACAGAAATCTTGAGAACTGGCCAACTCCAGCCACGCCACTGCTTTAAAAACCGCATCAGTAATAGAAAACTAGCAGCGGTCAACGCTTGTGGTTATAATACGAGAGAGAGAGAGAGAGAGAGAGAGAGAGAGAGAGAGAGAGAGAGAGAGAGAGAGAGAGAGAGAGAGAGAAGAGAAACATAGAGAAAGAGAGAGAGAAAAATATTGAGATGGGATGAAATAGAATGAATGAATTTGCCCGGCTTCACAAGTCAACAAACTCAAAGCAAGCTGCTAGAATCATTTTGAGATCTTGTTCAAAAACTAGGTTTCTTTTATATTAATTTTAGTTTTGAATTCGCCCTGTATAGCAGTCAGTAGATGTTTTTACAGCCAAATTTTCAATAAAATTCGGCAGTTACACTATTCTCAATCTCAATCAAACTAAACTTTTTTAACAGCTACATTTTGTTAAAAAGGATTGAAATTATAGGCCAACAAAATGGATGCCTGTCTCCGATAGCTGACAATGCTGCGCTGTCATTGGCTGACTACTGAGACCTGCCACACCTACTTGTAACAATGGGAGGAGCTAACCAATGAAGAATGGGAGGAGCTAACCAATGAACAATGGGAGGAACTAACCAATTAAAAAGTGAAAAAGTGAATATCAGCTGATAATTGAATAATCGACAAGATGAAAATGATTAAATAAATTATTAAATACTAAACGGCAGACCATGCCAACATTGTTAGAAGAGTATGTAACAGATCTCAGTCAACAGCCAATACCAGAACTCCATTTTGTATAGTTTAGCCTTCAAAAGTATCAATTTTATTTGTTTTACGATAGTATATCACGCCTTCCAGGGTATATTTGTAAGTATTGAACAATTTGGTTTTAGTTTGATTAAAATATTTAAAAAATGGTGTAACAGCAAAACATATGTTACAAATGTGATTGTTACAACACTCAGTCATATCCATTACGAATTACAGATGTCTATCACCTGAATTTCACCATGACAAAGAAGCGTGATAGCGTAAATTCATCCCATTATCAGAAGTCAAAAATACTCTCATGACAAAAATACAATCTTACAATAAAATTAAAAGTTGGAAAGTTAAATTGAAATTAAAAATTAAAAAAAAGTTGTAAAAGAAAAGATAATTAACCAAAAAAATATAAAATTTTGTAATAATATTGTAAGGCCTAATTAGAAAAATAATTTCGAATATTTTTAAATAATATACATAATAAGTATATGTTTTTATTAAGAAATTAATCAGCCACATAATGACCGAATTCACCAATATATGTTGAGTTTAGTGGCTCATTAGTTTCATTTGTAACTGTGTCCATATTAGTGTACGAAGATGAATTGCTTAGCGATGGTACTGCAGTGTGAGTGTATTGGTGTAGCTCAGTATCTGTATACTGAGTTGTTTTATATTCTCACGTGATATAAATAACGGCCGGAGTTCTCATTTTTGTCTTAAACTATCCTAAAATGTGAAATATTTCTTAATACTTTGCGAGGTAATAGTCATTCTGAACGAGAAAAAGTTTAGGACAATGTAACTTATTCACAGAAGACCCACTATTTGATAGTATTTATGAATGTACAATGGAATTTTTCAATGGTTCTCATTCCGTAATCAGACGCAATTGGAAAACTCTCAACTCTTGTTTGCTTTACTCTTCTTTCTCATATCTTTTCAACACTTATCACCACATATTTTATCAATTCACTCAACAAAATGAACTTGACAATGAACCCACAAGCAGAATATACTATAAAACCAGTTCTTTTCATATCAACACTCAAAGGCATCATTGTTACTCTGAAATCAACGTTCAAATTTATACTTTGTGATCTGAAATGCGATAGAAAAAGAGCCTTGCAAAAAAGTACACCCACTTAATCAGATCAGGGTGTGTTCTTTACAGCTGAACGGATCAAAGGTTTTTATAAACTACAAGCCTCACCCTTTAACCTCTTGAGTGCTAAATTAAACATCAGACAAACACACACAACTTTGTGTATTTCACGGTCATCTTGTGCCACACACACTCCCGCAAATTATCACCGTATTTAAATCTAGCTCAAGAGCACTCATGAAGAAAGTGTCATTGACAACAATTTAAACCGTTTTGTGTTTGTTCCGAGCGTAGAAAATATCTAAAGCCAGCTTCTAATAAATCACATCACAGATCATTTCAAATTTCAAATTATGACATTGATAAGCACCTATTTAAGGTAGAGGCTGAGCATATATTTGGGCGACAATAGATCTCCGGGAATTATTGTGAGCCATTAGTGACATGCCTCAAACTTGACCTTTGGCCTTTCACCAAACACTATCGATATTCATCGATACTATCGACCTTACCGTCGAGAAAAGTTAATTAACCGGAATTTTTCAATTGACCCAGTTAGGTATGTTCAAGTATCCATGTCAAACAATTAAGACTGCTAATTATCTGACGTTTAATGTAGAATGTAGCGTTGATATTTTTTGTCTGTCGATCATTTCAAATTGAAATTATTCGATTTCCAAGTTGAACGATAACAAGAAATCAGTTTTTGTTAGGATAGGAATAAAAATTCATTCGAGAGAATGATGGTAAGACTGATTTTTTTTTTTTTTTGAGGATGAATCCCACATAGGTTTGAGACCTGTGCGTGGGTAATGAGTTGGATGATGGTGATTGATGATTTGGACCTACAGTTTTAGGTGGATTCCGAACCACCGGGAAGTGATTTTACAGCAGAGAAGGTGTCTTTTATGCTGGCCAATCTAATCGGTCACCGTTACAAACAGGACCAACGAGAACGCAGCTTTTCTCTTTCTGATTGAACAGATACCTGCTACGGCTCACGGCTATCACTTCCCGATTGATTTTAATATGATAGATTTGATTGACTTCTTAGGGTGATTTTAAAAGAAGGTATAGTGTTTGTAAGGAAAGCATTACAAAATTTAGTTATAAAATTATGGAACAATACAAATTTGAACTAAATTTCGGACCAAAACAATCTTGAACTGAGGGTTTAATAAAAATTACAAAAAATTGGTTTGATCAATTAAAGTAAGGGTGCTTGCACAGTGGAGCATCCAATACTCGAGGGCAATCACCATCACAGAAACGAGCACATTCTATAGAATTGACGTTGCTACAATCTGTCACATTCGACAGCAGGAGTTCGATTTGCGATGGTGATTATCCTCGAGTATTATAACAGGGGTGCCCACAGGGAGGGGGGGGGGGTCATGACGCAGACTGCGTCATTAAAATTCTTGGGGGTTCCAAAATTTTTTTTGGGGGGGGGGCGGTAAATTGATAGAAACCGTAATTAACGTGACGTCATTCAAAAATATATTACGAAGTCACCAGATAAAATGTCAATTAATGACAAATGTAGGGTTTAAATAGATAGATTTAACAAGCTTAGAAGGTGCCTAGCTAACTTGTAGATGGTCACAGCCTACAAATGAAAAAAATTTGACTTCAAACTGTTGATGTTTTTCATGTATTTTACGATAACTACTTACTAATAAGTAAGAACTTCTAAAGCAAAATTTACTAAGTAAATACTAAAAATTACTGAAAATTCAGGAATTTTCATAACTATGTTTTTATTTTGTTTTTGAAAGACGCGTCTTTCAATTCTGTGTTGTAAATAACTATACATGGAATGTGTGCCTTTTATGTACTTCATACAAACATAAATTCTCCCGAAATACTAAACTAAGTAAATAACCTTGTGTTTAACAACTGTCCAGTAAATATTAGCATAACTGATTTAGTATTTTGAAGTTTTTTATTTTACAAATGAACTTCTTAACTCGTTGTTTTCACTTCTTTAAAGGAACAACTTTGTAGAATGATTTAACCTTAATGTAACTGGTACTGAATATTTACACCGAACAAAACTTATAGTTATTTGGTTTTTATTGAACCATTATGTATTTGTAATAATATTTGATTGTTTAAAAATCATTTAGGTTCACATTCTTATTCAGCTATTTTGCAATTAAGTATTGAGCAGAAGTTCATATATTCATTTCTTTGATATTTCTTTTTACCTTTAAAAAAAGTAACCTATGTAAAGAATCTCAAGAAATAAACATACATTTCATAGTATCGACTGGGTTTGAATTCGCTTTTTTTGGGGGGGGGGGGGGGCCCTGGTGCTAAATTTATGGGGGGGGGGGGGGGTGCGTCATGAGGCTTGAGGGGGGTGGGCACCACTGATTATAAGAAGTAAATAAGAATAAAAAATTCATTGAAGAGAATGATGAAAATATTAGTCAAACCAATAGAAACTACAAGAACATTCGATAGTGATGAGTTTTTATGAAATTGCCAGATATTCTTCAAAATCAAATAAAATAGTGAAGGGTTCCCAGCTAATATCCCATCATAATATTCTTTATCTACGACCATGTCATAATGAATACATTACAGTTTCACAATTGATGTCAAAACAGCTGTCTTTTCGAAATTCTTTTTGAAACCCGTTGCATAATGAGCTCATTATAGTACAGGTTCTACATTATAACACGGGTTCTGGACCAATCAGAAGCATTTTTGATGGAATCAATATCGTAATTCAATATTGTGAAACTATCAGCTGATTTGATCAAACTGCTACACCAGCTGCTTTAACCTAACAATCTACTATAACTTCTCGTATTTGAGATGAGAGGTTAGGTATCTCTGACAGTCACAGGTAAAATGAAATTGTTTTAATTAAATGTATACTAGTGGTCGTAGATAAAATAGTGTATGCAACGATTTTATTTGGCCATTAAAGCACTCGTGAGATATTTATAACACTCGCATTCGCTCGTGTTATAACTTACATCTAACTCGTGCCTTAATAAGGTCAAAATAAAATCGTTGCATAAACTACTAGTATAATGATATATTTTTATATTTTTGTGATGAGTTTTCAATTTTAGCTTAACCCAGGGTGGAAAATGTATATTTTGCTATTTTGAAGGGCACTATATAGACAGGACCTTCGAATAATGCGAAACCTCCCACAGCATAGAATATCAACCAGAATTTCCAGGAAGAAATGAATATTCCAACTGACGCCCCAAATTCCACACCACAATTTCAACAACAAATACCAGGAAAAAGAGCATTCAAACCTAGGTTATATTTGAAGCGCAACATAGTAATAATTACAGGCAAAGAATAGTTCGGAAAAGAAAAACGACCAAAGATCAATATTGATTGGTGGGTTGGGCAGTGGAGTCAATCAGCCAATCCCACTGACATTGATGGGCCAAGACTCTTCCGCAGGTAAAAGCAAAGAAGGAACCCATCTCTTTTTCTTCTTCTTCTTCATCGTATTCTTCCTCTTCTTTTCACAATCTTCTCCTCCTCCTCCTCCTTCTCATTCTAGGTTTTCTCAATCATATTCTAATTCTACTCCTTCTTCCTTTTCCTCCGAATCCTATGTTCTAATTCCTTGAAATCGACATCTTGTTATCTCCTTTTCCCTACTCCCTTTTTCTCCTTTTTCACTGACATCCTCAATCTTCTTCTACTTCATCTCTATCTTCTCAGAGTTTTCTTTTTCTTCTTCTTCTTCCTCTTCTAATTTGTCTTCATTTCCTTTTTTTCTTTTCCTTTTCTTTTTCTTCTTCTACTTTAGAAACGTCACAATCTTCTTCTGCATCACCTTGTTTCTTCTTTTTCACCTTCTTATTTTTCTTCTTCATCATCTCCTTCTTCTTTGGAAACGTCACTATCTACTTGCTTCTTCTTCTTCTTTTACTTCCTCCTCTTCCTCTTCTTCTTCTACTTCCTCCTCTTCCTCTTCCTCTTCTTCTTCTACTTCACCTCTATCATCTCCGAATTTTTCTCTTCTCCTTCATTTCATTTTTCTCCTTGGTCTTCTTCTTCTTCTTCTTCTTCAACTATTTCAATACCTTCTTCATCACCTCCTTCTTCTTCTTTTACTTCCTCATCTTCCTCTTCTTCTACTTCCTCCTCTTCCTCTTCTTCTTCTTCTACTTCCTCCTCTTCCTCTTCCTCTTCTTCTTCTACTTCACCTCTATCTTCTCCGAGTTTTTCTCTTCTCCTTCATTTCATTTTTCTCCTTGGTCTTCTTCTTCATCACCTCCTTCTTCTTTAGAAACGTCAATGTCTTCTTGCTGCTTCTTCTTCTTCTCCTCCTCCATCTCTTCTTCTTCTCCTCCATCTCTTCTTCTTCTTCTTCTGCATCATCTCCTTCTCTCTTGGATATTCTTCTTGCTTCTTTTTTCCACCTTCTTCTTCTTCTTCTTCTTCTTCTTCTTCTTCTTCTCCTGCATCATCTCCTTCTCCTTTGGATATTCTTCTTGCTTCTTCTTTTCCACCTTCTTCTTCTGCTTCTTATTTATCTTCATCTTCTTATTCTGCATCATCTCATTCTCCTTTGGATATTATTCTTGCTTCTTCTTTTCCACCTTCTTCTTCTTCTTCTGCATCATCTCCTTCTCCTTTGGATATTCTTCTTGCTTCTTCTTTTCCACCTTCTTCTTCTTCATCTTCTTCTTCTTATTCTGCATCATCTCCTTCTCTTTTGGATATCCTTCTTGCTTCTTCTTTTCCACCTTCTTCTTCTTCATCTTCATCTTCTTCTTCTTCTTATTCTGCATCATCTCATTCTCCTATGGATATTCTTCTTGCTTCTTCTTTTCGACCTTATTTTTTTCTTCTTTTCTTCTTATTTTCCTTCATCTTCATCTTATTCTTCTTCTTATTCTGCATCATCTCATTCTCCTTTGGATATTCTTCTTGCTTCTTCTTTTTCACCTTCTTCTTCTTCTTCTCCTCCATCTCTTCTTCTTCTTCTTCTTCTTCTTCTTCTTCTTCTTCTTCTCCTCCTCCTCCATCTCTTCTTCTTCTTCTCCTCCTCCATCTCTTCTTCTTCTTCTTCTCCTCCATCTCTTCTTCTTCTTCTTCCACTTACGAGTCTCTTCATCCGCAGGTACCGACATAGTTGACGACGTGATAGAGACCACCACATCCACCTTGGGGGGGTGGAGAGGAGGAGGAGGAGGAATAGGGGATCTTAAAAAAGGGTAGTACATAGATGTATGCGGGAAGGGAGGTAAAAAGTGATAGATGGAGGGAGGTGAGGGGGGGCACGCCAATGTACATTAGCAGCCGTCGTGATCGGACGGACGACCCTGCTCGCTGCTCGCCGGTGCAGTCGTGACCTGACGCATTTAGGCGCATATAAATCCGTCTCTTCTACTCTTAAAAGCTTCGAGAGAGAAATCGAGACGTGAGAGCGCGTAATCGGGGGGGGGGGGGATCTCCCCAACCCCCTTCCCAAATTCCACTCACAGGATACCAACTAAAAGGCAAAGGAAAACAACACTGTTTCCGTTACAGTTGTTGTCGTTGTCCAAATCACACCTTTCACGTCACATTTTCTGTTGGCCACAAGTGTCATTATAGTAGCTGCTACTAAAGTGGTAAATATATCTATATAGTAGTTGATAGTAGTGACTATAGTATAATGGTAAATATACCTATATAGTAGCGACTACAACTATAATAGCAGTAACTATATAGTAGTAACTTTGATAAAAGCTTTGCTATGTGGCATCAGGTTGAGCTGCTTTGCCATTTAACGGCAGATTCCACACATTTAAAACCGGTGGCAGAATTTAGGACTGGCTAATCAAATAGGAAATGTTCGAGGTGCACATTTGCCATTGAAATGATTATTGTTTAACTATCAAATAACAGAATGCTCTAAATATAACAGAATACAGCATATTAAACTTTAATCAAATGAAACTGTAGTATTAACAGAAAATTCCACAGGTAGTCTGCTGTGAGCATAGAGATTGAGAAGAGAGATGCTGAATTTCTTGTTAAAATGGCTTTTCTGGATTTCTAGTACCATAACGATCTGCGTTGTTAATATTACCTTTTTATGGTAAATTCATCGACTTGCAGACAAGTTTAATTGAGAATAAATGATATTTTCCTAAAACTGCTCGTAAAGTAGTTCTTTACATACTGAAAACTAATTGTAAAATACCTCTTTACTGCTCCGCTACTTTCAGTACCTTTCTTTTCTTATTTATGATAATTTGATTGTATGATTTTTTTTTAGATTTAAAATTAAACTTAAATTGTATTAATTTCTCTTTTACATAATACTTCATAATACTTGAAATTTTTGTATGATAGTTACTATTTTTTACATAATTCATACTTTTTTCACCACTCTGAATTTGATATTTTTGTAATATTATGTCTGTAAAGGAGACAGATTTGGGGAAACCCGTTGTCTCCATTGTAAATTAATGAAAAAAATATAATGCATTCTAACACATATACACAGATTCAATTATATGGGAAGCTAGAACTGGGCTATTAAAAAGGACTCTTAAAAAGAACTGGATTCTCAAAGAACCAAAGAAGCGAGAAATTCCGAAAATCCTTCCCCACAATGAATGAGCGATTAATATAATTCCGCAAAGAATCTGAACAGAGACTGTGAGACGACATCTTTCTCACCCAGATGTCCAGTTGACACGCCTGATGTGGGTCCAGAACAGATGCACCGCGATTCCAACAAATAAATTCGTCACAGACCGCAGTGCAAGGCACCAGAGACCATCGCCACACTGGCAAAAAACATAATGACCATTCCTGGAGTCCGGTGTTCGAGTCCCGCCATTTCTCCGACCGCCATCATCACAGACCGTATCTTTTCGCCTATTGTCTCCCAGTGTGACAAATCAATTGCAGTGATTGCATTGACACAGAAAAGAGTCACCCGGCAACGTCTCCCAGGGCCCACAAATGTGGAATAGTGTGTCTTCCACTTTGGCGACATTGTTTTTATAGTCTTTAAAGTTCTAAGTGATGCTCCAGTAGAGGAAGTGGAAGAGGTCCTGGCTCCTGGGCGCTCTTTGTAAGGGTGACCGATCGGATTGGCCAGCAAAAATGAATCTGTTCTCTGCTGTAAAATCACTTCCCGGTGGTTCGGAACCCACCTAAAACTGTAGGTCAAACTCATCAATCACTACCATCCAATTTATTACCCACGCACAGGTCTCAGAACTATGTGGGCTTCATCCTACGAAAAAAAGGTGAAGTGCAAGAGAAATCAATTATGTATTTCAGCTTAAAGCAATTTAAAAATAAGAAATGCTATTGATAATCTTGGATTTAACAATGTATTTTTTTAACAATACATAGCCTATTGTACTAAATGCAGAAAAGACTGTCATAAATTCTATCCATAAAAAAGTGTAACTGGACCAGAATACATCTATTAAATACAGTATCAGCTTGAAACTCAATTCATGATATTGCAGTGTACTACAGATACCTCCGAAAATATACTGTAGATCTGTATTTTCAGATGTATCGATACTACAACCATACGATTTTCTCTATTTTTCTGAACATTCATGGATTCATTTTGTAGCTTACTATGACCTGAACTTGTAATATTGTTGGCCTGTTTCACTGTAATGACTGAAATTTTTTTTTTTAGAATGTAGACAAATCCCATATTTGATACTTGTGCGTGGGTAATGAAGAGAATGGTGATACATTTTTTTTTTAGGATGAAGCCCACATGAGTCTGAGACCTACGCGTGGATAATGAGTTGGATGATGGTGATTGATGAGCTGGACCTACAGTTTTAGGTGGGTTCCGAACGGGAAGTGATTTTACAGCAGAGAACAGTGTCTTCTTTGCTGGCCAATCTAATCGGTCACCCTTACAAGGAGTGCCCAGGAGAACGCAGCTCATCTCTATCTGATTGAACAGATACCTGCTACGGCTCACGGCTACCGGTATCACTTCATGGATTAATTTTGTAGCTTATTATCACCTGAACTTGTAATATTGTTGGCCTGTTTCACTGTAATGTATATTTGACTGGAATAATTTTTTTATGTAGAATGTAGATAAATAATGTGTCTGATACTTGTGCGTGGGTAATGACAGGGAAGTGATAGCCACGAGCCGTAGCAGGTATCTGTTCAATCAGATAGATAAGCTGCGTTCTTGTAGGTCCTGTTTGTAACGGTGACCGATTAGATTAGCCAGCAAAAAAGACACTGTTCTCTGCTGAAAATCACTTCCCGGTGGTTCGGAACCCACCTAAAACTGTAGGTCCAACTTATAAATCACCATCATCCAACTCATTACCCACGCACAGGTCTCAGACCTATGTGGGCTTCATCCTCAAAAAAAAAAAAATGAAGTGAATGGTGATACAATGATGTTACGAATGGCGAATCTATAGTTTAAGGTGGGTTTCGAACCACTAGGTAAGTGATAATAAAGCTGATAACGCTAATCATTAAAAATCATCGAATTTATAGAAAAATGCTCTAAATTCAAGGTGAATATGAGATAATCACGAACAAAAATGAAAAACGTGAGTAAATAACATACAGGAGCCTGTTTTTGAAAGAAGAAAAAGGGAAGAAAAGCTATTTAAGTGGAATAATATTCTGCAATGTGTTTCCGGTGAGAGGAGAAAAAGCAACTTAATAAGGCTACCAATTCCAAGTTGTATTGGTAATAGAATACGTTGAGCATACTAATAAGAAATAAAGTTCTAAAGCTGAAATTGGACAAAATCCATTAAATCTTTGAAAACTGGAAAGAAGTTTCATAATTGGGTTTGGAACACGCTATTTAGCGCACTTGGAAAACGGTCTGGAATGGACATAAAAATAAAACCCAATAAAAAGACATTGTCCTGTTATGTTTAACGACCAACCAATATAAACACTAGCTACTGTAGAGACATAGTAAACAAAATAAGTGGGGTGAGACTTGGCAGTTAAACGTAAAGGTCTTATAAAAAGAGAATGTTAGAGACACATAAATAAATAAAAATAAAAAAAAATAAATATAAATAAATAAAAATATAATTCGAATATAATATAAAATTTATTTTTGAAATCGTATCATACCTATGCCGGAATCCATTATTCGTGCTTTATTGAATCAATTAATAAAACATATAGATTTAAGACCGAAGATATAGATTATCCCCGATGGAACTTGAATAAAGCACAAAATAAGACTCACTGATACAAAATGTAATAGAAATAAATGGAGCTTAATAAAAAAATAATAAGAATCACCGGTAAATTTGTAAAATATGAAGGATATTTTTTTAGTAATACTCACAAACGTAAAATGGAATAGTTTGCACTTACCTGTAAAAGAGAAAAATTTTAATTAATAATGATAATTATTTAAAAAATTGAATAAAGCTTAATCTAAATTGTAAAATTAGAAAATTAAAAAAAATACAGTAGTTAAACTATCTTTATCATTCTAAAAATTTTGCTACCTGGCAAACAGTTGCGTCAAGTATTCTGTCATTTTAAGAATAGTGGAAAATTTTAATACTGTAAGTACTTTGAAGTGCGCAGTTATGAAGTGGATTGGATAAGTGTTAATTGAGACATTGAAAGATTTATGGTATTATCACTTTTTGGCAATAAAGAAAGGTTTGAAAATTAAGAGACTTATTTATTCTCAACTGATTTCATCGTAAAAAATCATTAGTACACTTCACTATTTCAAAATACAACCTGTCAAACACTAAATATACATTATGAAGAATACAAATTATCTATATAAATAAAATTAGAGTTTTGTCTGTACATTTATCAGAATTATATATTTTTGGTTATTTTTCCGTTTTATACATTAAAGAAGCCGAAACAAGTCTTATCTCAATTTCTGTCTGTCTGTCACGGCCCCGAAGGTATTTTACGCGGCCTTCTCCTGAAAAACGAGAGCATCGATCGGAATTAAAGTTATTTATCAGTATTGAAAACCTTTTTGGCAATGTCTTTAGCTATGAAAAACTAAATTAACTTTTTTTTAACAGAATAATAAACGTTTAAAACCCAAGTATTGTACGATTTTGGATACATTTATTCTAAGTTTTATTACCACATAAGAACAAATCACGTAATTTATCATGATATATTAACCAGCTGTTCTCAAATATTCTCTCTGATAACTGTCACTGAATTGTTTACGTTCTAAGTTGTTTACTATAAGCTGCTAACAACTTCATGATCGTTGCTATCAAAAAAGCCGAAACATATTTAGTCTTATTTCTAAACAAATCACTTGCCCAAATCACTTCAATTATAAACACATGAGAGACAAAATTTTCGACTGTCACGTCATTATCAACCTCAATAAAATAAAACTAAAATACATAATAGCCTAATACATACTAGACCAGTGGTTCTCAACCTTTTGTTTGGTCACGGCACAGTCTCCTTTGTTGACCGTACTCGCGGGTACGGCACACTGACAGGCGAGTTGGCAACACTTCTATCAGTTGATCAAGAAATGCGTGTGTGTTTGTCATCAATTTCAGCCAGAATTGAACTATTATGTAAAATAGACAAGCTCAAATTTCTCATTAGGAATGTGCATCCTTGTATATCACTAGAAAATAAATATGTCCTTTTCCGTTTTTGAAATTTATATTTAATTATTAATTTTGTTCACTTCCATTGTCACATTGTCTCGAAAATTTCGCGGCAAACCAAGAAAAATCTCGTGGCACACCCGTTGAGAATCACTGCTCTAGACGAATACTATCGATTTATATATTATGGACTAACTAGGGTGATAAAGATTTTGCTGCCAGTTTAAATTATCAAATTGATCTTAATCAATTAAGCACCACTAATCTTGCTCTATCAGTCAATTTCAGTTATAACAGGACTTGATACATTGATATTTTTTTCGTTTGTTAGTAGGCTAAATAGGCCCTTAATTATTTTTTCTGGTTGTTTGACCTTGGTTGAGTTATTGACCTTTGATATTTTAAAAAAAAGCCGAAACATATTTAGTCTTATTTCTAAACATAATCCGTACGAAGGACGGGCACAATGGCTAGTCACAAATAGAAATTCCTGGATTTCTTGTTCCATGACGAACTGCGTTGTTAATATTAACTTTTAATGGGAAATTTAACGACTTGCAGTCAAATAGAAATTCAATTCAAATCACAATTCCAATAGCAAATTGCTTAATTAACTTTATCACTTTATGATGTATGAACTGTCATGTATTAAGCCATCGTTTCTCAAATAAATATACATAGCATCAGTAACAAAAAATGACTGTAATCATATGATCACTATATTATCAACATATGAATAAACATGAATACATTCATAAAGTGTATAATCAGATAATATTATTAATTATATTCAACCTTTAAAATATCAAGTAGTAAGATGTATGATTGAATGAGTAGGTGTCTACAGGGACTGGTTGGCTGAAAATGTCAACAGCTTGTTTGTAATTATAATTATTGTTTTTCAGTCGGGCAAGTTGAAAAATTGTACACCCACATTAAACCAGGTTTAAGTCCGATCCGACAACCAACATGAATAAAAAACCAAAACTTATTATTAACATTAAAATAAAATTATTCAACTAAATTATTAAAAATTAAACTTATTATTAAAATAAAATTATTCCTTCCTTATTTGTAGATATTTGCAAAAAATATTTTATTAGTTATTATAATTAATTTTATCACAAATATCGGCTTGGGGATCTCTGATGGGTCCACATTTATTTTCTACCTGTAGAGTACAGTACAGCTGTTGTTCCTAGATCTATGAATGCCCATTGTTGGTGATCAGTATGAGAACTGGACCCAAAGGTGATTTGCCATCTGAAGAGAGAACGATTCAGAGTGACAAAATCTCAATAAATTGACAATGCTTTGACAAAGAGTTGATTCTCTATTAGTGAAGATTGTACGCAATTCATGCTTTCAAATCAATAAAGAAGTGCCGAGATGTGGGTATTGAATATGTGTAGATTATTTTGTCTTTATATACCCTACTTCAGGAATTTACACACACTTTTAACTAGGTCTCACCCTCCCCCCCATTCTTGGGGACTTTTGGTATGTTATTACCCAAGTTTAGAGGAAGCGATTGGTGAAAAACACATTTCTCTATCAATAAATCCTTTCGAAGATCACATATTTTTGTCTAAGTTGACTGAGCTACTAGGCCTGTGGAAGCCTCTTTTCCTTTTAAAAGTAGCACCCCTTGAGAGGGTGTTGAGGTTGTTATTTCTTTAAGGACTTATCATTGACATACCACTGCATAAACAATTAGTTTACGAAGCGGTATTGTGATATTTAAAAAAAATACGAAAATTGCCTACTTTTACACTCTCCGTTACTTTGGAACCGTTCACTATAGCAAGATGATAAAAACGACTAATTCACCAACTTAAACCCCCCTCCCCCCCTAAACCCGACGCTGAAAATGGTGTAACTTTTTACCATACAATATGTGGACCATGTATAACAATTTGCAAGTACTATTACAAGTTACATTGATTACATAACAGTTTTTGTCTCACAACTCCACAAAATATCTACTCCAAAATGAGCGCTCTATAGTCAACGCCAACAAGGAAGGCTCAAAATCAACAAATTGGTCAAACTTTCAAACTATTATAGAACAATAGAAAAAGGATGAAGGAAGGAATATTTCCATCTTTAAAAACAATAGGACAACCCTTTCCGATCCCATAAACCTGTTGCTTCGTCTAACTTCAGGTAAAAAATAAATGTGGACCCACCACAGATCCCGAAGCCGAAATATCTAATGTGGGTACTCTATTACAGTATTATTATATATTTAATACTAGAAATTTTAAAAATCAACAATCAACATTGGGAACTAAAACTAATCTATTCAAATATGAGGATTATAGATTGAAGTTTTTTCAATACATACAAGTACATAATGATTTCCTTTCTTCAAATTTCAATACTATACTTCACAACTCATTCTGCCCCAGTTGGTTCAGTTTAAATTTTTAAATCAAGCTGTCATTTTAAATAATTTTTATTTATTTTTGTTGAATATTTTTTTTTTTGGAGGATGAAGCCCACATAGGTCTGAGACCTGTGCGTGGGTAATGAGTTGGATGATGAGTTGGACCTACAGTTTTAGGTGGGTTCCGAACCACCTGGAAGTGATTTTACAGCAGAGAACAGTGTCTTTTTGCTGGCCAATCTAATCGGTCACCGTTACGAACAAGGCCTACGAGAACGCAGCTTATCTCTCTGATTGAACAGATATCTGCTTTATATTTTGTAACTTTGTCTTATAATTACTGCTAACTGACCAAACCAATAGTCTTCTCAAATCCAAAAATTTATCAGACTTTAATTTTGTTATAATTCTAATAGATTTCACATATTGTGCATAGGTTTTAAGCTGAATTAATTTGAAAACTTCCAATCAAGCCTTATACAACCTACAGAAAAGGAAGGGATATCGTAGAACATTTCTGGTTACATAAATGGGAAGGTGACAGTCATTTTATGGAACGAATGACATTTAAAATCTTCACTTTACTTTCATCAGCAGAAGCCTTTGAATAAACATTTCACCAAGTAATATTCCTAGCCTGATCTTGACTGACCTTGTACATACATAGAAAGAGAGGTCAAAGTATAATGTAGTAAAAACACTCATAACTCACACCAATTTGCATGCGGTTTTGTATTTTATTGCTAAACTTTCTTCAACTATGTTTATTTTCAATTATTGAGATTGGAAACCAATCTGTTCAATCACTTGATGTGTATGTGGGAGAGGATTGGAGAGAGAGAGAGAGGGAGGGAGAGAGAGAGGGAGGGAGAGAGAGAATGAGAGAGAGTGAGTGAGTTTGAGTGGGAGATTAGAATGCATGAGGAAGACTCCAATAAAACGTCGAAGTTATGTCTGAAGTCCTTACTTGAATTTACTTTTGAACTCAAATCAGCAATTACTATGTAAACCAAGAGTTGCGAACAATCAGGAAAATCTAAAATAAAATAAAATGGGATTCAGGAAACACATTATTTGAGTGTTATATTAACTGTAAATAAATTCATTAAGTATATTATTATGGACTGAATACTTCAATTCCCAATCAATGTAATTTTTCAATGGATGTGCTATTAAAGCTACTTATTCCTATAGGCTATACTTTATTAGAAATTTCCCTTTCAATAATTCAAAATTTGATTATTGGCTGTGAAAATACTGCACAACTTATGGTATTTGCACAGTGGATCATCCAATAGTAGCTAATAATCGCCATCGCAAAATCAAACACATGCTGTGGAATGGTGGTATTCATACTGCTCCAATTTGTAATACGTTATTCCACAGCATGAGTTGACTATAATGTATTGCAATGGTGACTATCATCGAGCAGGCCTTTTGAATGCTCCACTGTGCAAGCACCCTAATGCAGTTTTGACTTGGGGAAATTTTAAAGGAATGTAGGAAATCATGGAATAGGTGGCCCTTCTTTTACTACCTGAACTACAGAATCAAAAAAATACTTTAAAGTTGATTTAGGGAGAATTTGAAGGAATAAACAAGTCCAAGGGTTGTGCGTTTTTACGGCTGTGCGTAATTTTTCTCGAAGTTTCTTGTATTGAATATTATTAGGGCTTTGAAATGTTATCTATTCCTGTGAATAAAAATGTTTTTCTTTAAATATTTTGTGAAATATAAGGTTCAAAGTTGAACATTTTCGGTTTTTGGAGGCAATTGATCTCATCTGATTAATTTTAAAAGTTTGATATATTTTCCATAGCTAAAAGACATCTTGAGGAATAAATACAATGGCATATTTTTTATTCAATCTAGCAAATAGTTTTTTCAAAATAATGTTTTGAAAAATTAAATTTTTTTATAGATTTAAAAAAAAATATTTTGAAAAAACTTATTGTTTGATTGAAGTGAAAAATTTGTAATTTTATTGGTCAAGGTGTCTTTTCGTTATGAAAAATGTTCCAAAAGCTTACTATCACTCATAGTTGAGATCAATTGCCCCCAAAAACCAGAAAAATTTAAATTTAAACCCCCATAGGGGGTTTAAGGGCTCAGGAAAGTGATAGCCGAGTGCCGTAGCAGGTATCTGTTCAATCAGAGATAAGCTACGAAACTCCTGAGCGCTTTTTTTAAGCGTGGTCGATTGGATTGGCCAGCAAAAATACCTCTGTTCTCTGCTGTAAAATCACTTCCCGGTGGTTCGGAACCCACCTAAAACTGTAGGTCTAACTCATCAAACACCATCATCCAATTCATTACCCACGCATAGGTCTCAGACCTATGTGGGCTTCATCCTCCGAAAGAGAAAGAAAGAAGATATTTCACAAAATAATTAAAGAAAAGATTTTTTCTTACAGCAATAGATAACATTTCAAAGCCCTAATAGTAGGCTATTCAATACAAAAACTTCGAAAAAAAATTTCGCACAGCCTGGACTTCTTTATTCCTTCAAAATCTCCCTAAATCAACGTTAAAGTATTTTAGTTCTGTAGTTCAAGTAGTGAATTCTTCCAATGGCCTTAAGTGGCCATTGGGAGAGGGTATCCTCGATTCCAGACAAATTGCAAGAATTTTGTTATGAACCAAAAATATCAAGATGAGAATTGTAGATTTTCCATCACATGCCACACAATCTATTTAGAGAGCTTCCAAAATATTCCTCAGTACACAGAACGCGATTGAAATAGAATGTATTTTTATTCTTTTTCACTCAAATTTGACTGTAGGCCTACTTGTTTAAGATAAAATCATTCCATTTGAGAATTCGGTGGAAGAATGCAACCAATGTTGTTTACTACTAACCAGAATGTCATAAAAAAGACAAGATCATCAGTATACTGCATTGAAGGCTATTCAAACAAGTTCTGATATCAAGAGGATCTGAAATCACATCAACTTCTAGACTTTTATAGTATGAGACAGTGGACTTCACTATGTGATAGTAGGATTTGATAAGTACATTTCATTACATTTAAATACCACAAACACAATTCTTTACATTGGTTTATTATAGATCTGTAAACCATGTGAATTTTTATTACTAACGTCAATAAAATTGGAATTGAAAAATATAAAATTCTTGATATGCTGATAAGATGAGGTTAATTAGCAAGCTTCTGGAATTAATCTAAAATTTATTCATCATTTGATAGATTAAATCTCAATATTATCAAGTGCTTTTACAGTATCTGATTGAAAATAATGAACGGGAATATTAATTAATTTGCAGTACAAATTCACTCTCTATTCCTGACTGAAAAGTTTAAAAACCGAATCCTAAGACTTTTAAAACTGGAATATTTACTTTGACTTTTTATGAAAATTTAATTTAAAAACTTTTTCTCAACTGCCAAAGGTAAATTAAAAAATAAAAAACTTGTGGTATGAAATATGTTATTGCTCCGTAACAGTTCAAAATGAGCAATAATTACAGTTTTTTTGTAAAATATCTGTATGATATTAATCAAAATCTCCTTCTTTATCAAACTTTACCGCTTCTGATTCATTTAGTTACATATTATTTTTTATTTTATACTCTATATTCTGTATCCTAAAACTAGCATTCCTACATTATTATTATTATTATTAGAACTATATAATGTGACAAACAAAATTTTCAAATGTATTGTAATAAAAATTGTAGTTCCACCATGTTCCTCATAACATGGCTCAAACCTCAAACGGCAAGGTGGAACTACCCGTAAGGTTCCCCCCCCCCCCCACCCCAAAAAGCCATTATCAAAATTCTATGTGGCATATTATTTTGGAACTTTTATACAGCACATTCACGTTTCTTTTCTTTCAATGATTTTCTACATGTTATAATCATTAATATAATAATTTTTATGATTGAATACATTGTACTTTGATAAGAACTCGGTGTTGCTCAGGTTTTTTTAAGCTATGTGACACCAAATTTCCAACCGATATTATTTATATTTTTGTAATTTTTCAATAAAGATTTCTGCATCACAAGATGTCAGGACTGTATCATGTACCTACTTTCTATTGTACCTGATACACCCTGATAGACCAAAAAGTTTTGTACTATTGAATTCTACACAATATATTATTCTACACTATAAACAGCTGCTTGCTGTTATCTGTCGACGAAACTCTAACGACGAAACTCTGGAGAGTAAGGATTTGAAGGAGGTGAGGAGGAGGAGGAGGAGGAGGAAGAGGAGGACGAGGAGGAGGGGGGGAGGGGGAGGAGGAGTAAAAGAAGGAGGAGGAGGAGAAGGAGGAGAAGAAGAAGAAGAAGAAGAAGAAGAAGAAGAAGAAGAAGAAGAAGAAGAAGAAAATAAAAAGGGGGAAGAAGAAGAAACAGAAAATCGAAAAAGAAGGAGAAAGAAGAAGAAAAAATGGGAAAGCAGAAGATTACAGAAGGAGGAGGAGAATAAGAAGAAGGAGAAGATGAGAGAAGTAGAAGAAAAAGAAGAAGAATAATTAGAAGAATGCAGAAGAGGTAGAAGAAGAAGAAAGAAGAAGACAGAAGAAAAAAGAAGGAGAAGAAGAAGAAAAAAAGGAGAAGAAGACGTAAGAAGAAGGAGAAAATGGAAGAAGGAGGAGAAGAAAAGATGGAAGGAGGTGAAGAAGAAACATAAGAAGATGGAACGAGGAGAATAAGGAGAAGGAAGAAGAAGGAGAAAAAATATGGAGAAGAAAAAACACACTATTAAATTAGATATATAAATACGATATTACACATTCTAGAAATCCATACTCAATTGAATCGGGCAACCTGCTCGTCAAATATAAACATAATCACAAATTAACTTGGCAAACATCATTTTCCATTCCAATAGTGAACTAATTTGAAAAACACGACACGCAGTACTAGAATAACAAACACTGGCTCGTTTTCACCAGCGATTTCCTCATTGCAGATGTTTTACAGTCATTCAACTGAAGACTAAAAGACGGAACATTGAATCCAGGACAAGCTAAACTAAACGAAACCGAAACGGAAATCTCGTCATTGCACTGCACTGACCGCTTTCCCAGTTCCCACTCATTACACACTTCTATCAAAAAAATTATCCTCCACTTTCACTTGGCTATTTACTGACCAGCCTTGCTCACAAACAACTGTTTTTTTTTTTTATTAAAAAAGGAGAATTTTATTTTGCTAATCGTGACACCTTTAGTTAAAATCTGTCAATATTAGTTAATAACATTTATTTTATTCCAGAGTATTTGAAGGTAACTGACAGAGGTTGTAACGTATTTCAGCTGATAGGGTAGTTTTTAAAATTGCTGATGATGCCCACATGAGTCCGAGACTTGTGCGTGGGTAATGAGGTGAATGATTACACATAGATAGCAGACGGAGGAGCGGGATTCGAACCCACGACCGCTGAAACGACAGCAAGGGCGTCACAACTTCTTGTCACGCCCCAACCAACTGCGCTAAGCGGCCCGCCAAAGGTACAATAGTTAGGTATAAGGTTAGGTAGGTAGGTGGGTAGTTAGGTAGGTAGGTAGGTAGGTATAAGGTAAATTGATATACTAGCCTTTATTCTGGTTATCCCATTTGAGGAACTTGCTAGCTGCTGAGGTGGTTACTTTGAATTACTGAAGAAAATATAACTTTTAATTCTGCTTTTAACAAACTGTAATTCATTATAGTAAATGTTCTTGAATTACTTTACTTTGTTGTGTTCAATTTTATTTTGTGCATTTATTTATTTTTGTAATATATCTGATTTATGTGTGGTCTGTTTGTTTGAAGTTAGCAATAGCACACAAAAAGGAATTATTATTAAGGATTGATAATATTATATTAGTATAAATAATTATTAAATTTATTAACATAATTAATTGTAATTGATATTATTAATTAACGGTGAAGAAATCTTAAGTTAATTTTAATCTCCCTTATTAGATAAAAAAAAGTTAGATTAGAAAAAAAGACAAAAAATTAAAAATAAAGAAGAATTATTGAATGAGACGACCACTGGTATTCAATAATATTTTACTATGCAAACATTATTTTAAGTTTATTATATTATATATTATAAGTTTATTAGTCTATTATAAGTTTTGGGTAATAGTTTCATTTCAGGTATATAATAATGAGATGCTAAATTGGAAACATTTCAAATACAAGCTCCAGCCCTTTAGTGGGTTGGAAATCCTTTCAGGGAAAATATCTCAAAATTAAGGATAATATAATTTTTCTGTAACAGGAAATAAAAACATTTGAAATCGAAATGTTCAGAAATTATAATATAGTTATACAATAATATTATATTTCTTAATCACTTTAATTTTTAGCATCTAAACATTTCAACAAGAAGCTGGGAGGTAATAAGGAAAGGCATCGATACAGTTTTGGTAGCATTCACCTCCAGCAAAATAAACCTGACATCAAAGACAATATAATAATTGACTTTGCTGACATCCAGCCACTGATTTAGTATGATTTATTTATTTGAGAATGGAGCACTAGAAGTTAGAAGACTGCCTTCTGTCCTCTCTAGAAACTTGATTATTGAAAGTAATTAGCATGAAAAGTGTACATTCCATAAACTCTCATAAAGACTTTGAATGTTAAACACCAATGTCAAGACCGTGCATGCTATTAATAACAGACTTGGGACTCTAGTTATAGCTATCTGGAAAACGATTTTCTTGTCAGTTCCAATTCGAATTAGTAACGGCAATAATAATTAGAAATTTATGCTGCTATCCAGTTTTACATCTATAAATAGAAGGCTTATTCATAGACCTAGATAAGAAAATCACATCAAGTATTTCAAACCAGCTCCCACATAGAGTAGGCCTACCTATATTCCTAAAGTAAAAAAATAGGAATTGAGTTCTAGTTTTGCGAAATATAAAAACAAAATTTATTAATTTCGAATTCCTCAAAGTGCTATAAAAAGTTATGCTCTGTATATTTGGCAGTTTGAAATTGTCAGTTCTTTAAAATCCAACTTGTGAAATATAGGAGTTGTATGTGACTTCATTCTTCAAAAAAATACAGTTATACATGAAAATCAAAGAGTTGTTCAAGCTGACCTACCTTTAACAACATGTTTATAACAATTCAACATTTTAGTAAGATTTTTGGAATAATAAGAATAGAACGAAATTATGTAGCTACTAGTTTTGGTTCTAAAGTAATACTCACTAACAATAATTGAATTGCAATTAAAAGCTTGAAATTATTGATTAGATTTTCAATGAAAACTTCCAACAGCAATACCAAAAACCAAATTTAAAAAAGCTTCTTTTTTCACTTTGCTCAGTTGCTACAAATTATTAACTATTTAAAAATATCTAGTTATTAACAATTTTATTAAATTCTCATTTTCAACAATAGAATCAACAAAAATATTGATAATTCATCAACTTACCGGGCACATATTGAAACTGCCAGTCAAATAACTTCAATTTACAACCTCAAATTCACATCAAGTATCAACCTACTCTATAGAGTAGAATCAACTCTAAAAACCCCTAAACCTACTCTAAAAAGGAGCACTACCACACAAGAGCACTAATTTATACGGGATTTCAGTCATAAGAACCACAAATTTTGATTCTACAATTTTAAAGATGAAAACTTTGATATTGGAAAACCACAAATTTTGATTCTACAATTTTAAAGATGAAAACTTTGATATTGGAAAACCACAAATTTTGATTTTACAATTTTGAAGATGAAAACTTTGATATTGGAAAACCATAAATTTTGATTCTACAATTTTAAAGAAAAAACTTGTTATTGGAAAATCACAAATTTTGATTCTACAATTTTGAAGATGAAAACTTTGATATTGGAAAACCACAAATTTTGATTCTACAATTTTGAATATAGAAACTTTGATATTGAAAAATCGTATGCCCAAAAGTAAATCAAAGACCGTGATCGAAATTACAGACTTCACCAATTTTGATGATACACTAATACACAATCTTGGTGTTTCACCACGACGACTTTTGAAGACGACAACACGCCCGGACCGGACCGATATCGAAAAGTGAAGTGGCCACACTAAAGAATTATTTAACAGAGCTCACACTGGAACTCTTGTGATTCTGCTCGGTTGTGGCACAAAGGTATGTTGATCAATCGCCAAGACTCGAACCAGGGACCGCCTATATTGGGAAGCACAAATAAACCACGTGGCTCTGCAAATAGCGCAGACATGAGTCAGACAAGGACTCGCAGCTGCAAGGCGACAACATCGCGCGCATCTCTTTCATTTCAACAGGTGCATTGTAAACGTGTCCTTATTTGAAATACTGCAATGCGACTGCTGTTATGTACCACTGTATTGGCAATGGCATGACAATCAATGACCTTGAAGAATTACTACACAACTATTTCATCAGATGACTGATTTGCCTTTCCAGATCCAATTTCTTCGGAGGATGAAGCCCAAACAGTTCTGAGGCCTGTGTGTCGGTAAAGAGTTGGATGATTATGATGATGATGATTATTGATGAGTTGAGCCTACATAATATATCATCCTTATGAGTGCATACTGTATCAATAATTGATATATTTTGGTAAGTAGAATGATTTTGTTGTACACTGACTAAATGTATGGTACTGGAGTCAATTTAATTACAGGTGTGAGCATTCAGTTCAAATCATTTGCAATTTCTCCCTTTATAAAACACCTCTTACAGGTGGGTTCCGAGCCACCGGTAACAGAACAGAATCTTTTTTGATACCCCAACCAAAGCGGTCACGAGCGTCACCCTTCCAAGGGCCCGAGCGCTCTCGTATCTTATCTTATCTTTCATCTCACAAAGCAGATACCTGGCACGGCTAATCACTTCCCAGTTTAAAGTTGAAGAGGATTGAAAGCTTGTCTGCAAGTATGATGAATGTAGTGGATTGATGAAAGCGTGTTAATGAAGGCCAAGGTGAAGATACTATAGTATTGATGATGATAGCGAAGTTATTGATGAGGAAGAAGACATGCAAAATGTTGATTGAAGGAAAGGTTGACTGTTAAGAATATTGTTAAAGTTAGGTAGTTGTAAAGGTCAGAGCCAGTTTGATAGCAAACTATGTATTAGTACTTGTACTTATTGCATAATCTTATTTAAGTTTGTGTTTGTAGTTTTTGTAATTTGTATTTTCAAGTAATATGTAGTAAAGTCAGGTCAACAGAGTAAACAAGCACTATATACAGAAAAAACACAAAGTTATGATCAACGTAACTTGTATATTGTTATGAAAAATATTCTTGGATGCTATAAGTTATTAGTTCCTAACCTTCAAACTGTGGGAGGGTACTAGTAAACTCAATAAAATATTGATTTACCTGATCTTTGACTATGGAATGAGATAAAATCAAAAGTAATAAATTCGTTTAAAAAACTTTAATATAAAATTAATTTATGATTAAATTATAAAAGCATCTAATATTAACAACAATAAGGATATGCAATAATTTAATAACCTTTGAAATAACAAATTACAGAAATTTTCATTTTTTATTTATAAAAAATATAATATTCTTGGAATATTCATTATTGTATCATTAAATTTATTGTAAAGTGAAAGAAAATTAAAATCAATGCACAAAGATTATATCATTAAATTTTTTGTTAATTGCTATAAACTTGAGTGCAGGGTTTTAACAATTAATATGAAAGGAGTACACTAATATAATTAAGAAAAGAAATATTACAAGGAAATTTCAACAAAATTTCATTTAAAAAAATAATGAATACATCCTGGAAACTAGTGAAATATCACATTCCATGATGGATGTTATCAATATAGTAGCAATTGACCTACATCTGATAACGTTCATTATGGATGCCTGATGCTTTGTTAGTTACCAAACAGCTCAGAAAACGTTATAACAATTTTAAAGTTGAATAAATATTGTAGACTTACCAAACCTAACCTTAGGTAAAAATACCTAACCTCCATTAACACTATGATATATATTTGAGCAACTGTACCATAGAAAAATAATAATTTAAATGAAATAGTTGTTTTGTGAAATGATTTCATGCAAATCTAAATTTAAATTTCTTTCTATTTAATTTAATCCCCTTCACAAATTTACAAAACGGTTGAAACCGTACCAGGAACACTCATACCTACCTATGTATAGATTCAAAGTCAGGGATGTTATAGAAATATTTTGGCAGCGGTGTGGGCCAGCTAGTACATCCTTACAGCAAACAATTCGAAACCAATACGAATTTAGAACAAAAACATTCCTGCCCATCTGACAAAGACGTACAGAAATACTGCTTTCTAAATTTAACTGTACCAGTCACTTTTTTCCCTCTCACCTTTTGCGGTGAATATCTTTACTACGTTCTTATCAACTCGTATTTGTTTAAGCCAGAAAAAGAACACAAAAATAGACTCTCTTGCATAACAGCATGTCTTGTTTGTCGGAGGCGATTGGGTGATTAAGATTAATAGATTATACTGACCAGCTCAAGCAGTTCTTTTTTTAATCTTTTCAATGCAATCAGTTGGCAAGAATACTGACAATGATGTACATCCTAATTAGGATGAGATAATAAGATATAAGAACAAGAGGTTGTTGAGATTTCAATTTTTATAAAACAAGTAGTCAATTTTTTATTAAGGACATACAGAACTACTCATCTTGTTAACGACTCTATCGTACTTTTCATCTAGTCAATGATTCTACTGTATTTTTTATATTGTAAAGGGGTTAAGGATTTCATGATACTGATGTAAATAGGGAAAAATAAAGCAATATTGCCGCACTAATGTACTTTTTATATTGTTAATGATTCTACGGACTTTCTATCTTGTCAATAACACTACTGTGTTTTTATATTGTCAAGGGGTTGAGGATTTCATGATACTTAGGTAAATAGGTATAAAATAATACAATATTGATGCTCAGTTATTATTAAGTAGAACTATAAATATATTTTTCAATAATTTAGAATTTATCACTAATTTTTATGTATTTCTATGGCTAAACCCAGAATTTGGGAGGTTAATGTTCATTACTTGAAAATTAAAAAAAACTTTTTCGGAGGATGAAGCCCACATAGGTCTGAGACCTGTGCGTGGGTAATGAATTGGATGATGGTGACTGATGAGTTGTACCTACAGTTTTAGGTGGGTTCCGAACCACCTAAAGTATATTATAGTTCACTTATATACTGTAGAAAAGAAGATGAGCCACACTAACAAATAATATACAATATTGCTTTGCAGGGGCATGTATAACAGACCCAGGTATAAGGGAAGAGTTATAAAACTTGAAAAAATTGACTAAAAAGTTTTTAACTTATTTTTTCACACTCCTCATGTCCCCATTCCAGTAAAATTAATGAATATAATGCCATTTTCTTTAAGATTTTGATGGGTTTTAATTATTTTTGCACTGAAACGAGGATATCCTTCAATTTCAATTTGGTGCCATATTAAAATGTTAGTTCCGAAACTAGCACGTAAAAGATTTTACCAAAAAGAAAGTAGATAGTAGATTGTAAAATAGTATTTTAAATGTTTATAAGTAGCATATAATTATGTAATTAAATATTTTTTCAATTTTATTAAAGTGGAAGACAACAATTTTCTATTTCATACAAATTCATATATTTTATTCCTGATTAACATATAGATTTTGTAACAGCTCATTTTTTAATAAGTTAGTTGTTACAGTTGGTAAGTTAGTTCAGTTCATGATATTTTCCATCAAATTATTTCACTGTATTTTTTATTTCAAATTACTTTTTACAGTTATTCCCATGTTTAGTAGAGTGAACCCAGAAATTATACTTGTTTCTAAAAGAAATGTATTTTTTAATGACTTAAAAATTATTGTTGCAGTAATTTATAAATCCTTTTCTATAATTAGACTATTATATTTTATTTTCAATGAGATAAAAGCACGGCTTTATTGTTGATTACTAGTATTGTACCGGATGTTGGAGACAGCACCTTCAATAGTAAATTCAATTTCCGAAAACAATAAAATATAACTAAAGGGAAAGAGTAATAGATCCATTAAATTGAAAAAGTAGCAATAAATATTAATGAGAAAATAAATTTAAAGAAACTTAAATTATTTTTTCTTGCTGATGAAGTCAACGGAAGTCTGAGACTTAAGTTGACTTAAGGGTAATGAGGTAAATGATGATAAAACAATGTTATAGATAGTTGTGATTATGGAAACCCACAATATCGTTCAACTAAAAGCAAGAATAATCGATTTATACAATCGAAAAGAAGTAGAAATAAAAAATAATAGAGAAAATAAAAAATGAAATAATAATAAAAACTGTTGAAATTACTCACATTAAAATTGATGCAATTGGTTGATAGTTCTGGCAGCAACTTCCCTGTAACAATAAACAGGTAACGGTTAATAGAAAGCAAATAAACAGAAAAGAGTAGAGTACAACTAAATATGGAATAACGAGTCGGCTAGTAGCACCTTAAAAAGAACAGGAGGTCATTATGTAACTCTTGCGACATCCCAAATGCTGTCTGCTAGGTCAAATTCTTGATAAACTTTGACTAAAGTCTAAATTTGAAACTGGTGTTAATGAAAACCTGGCAAACAGATAGCTTTTCATGCTTTTAAATTCAGTAGACAATTGGCAGAACATCAATGAAGAAGCAAAGATTGAAATCCCGAAAATTGCTGTCATATACAAGAGGAGATAATAGTGTATCAATATTGTAAAAAAATACGGGAAGTGAACGCCGTGAGCCATAGCAGGCATCTGTTCAATCAGATTAGATAAGCAACGCTCTCCAGGGCCCTCTCTGTAAGGGTGACCGATTGGATTGGCCAGCAAAAAAAGACTGTTATCTGCTATGAAATCACTTTCCGATTGTTCGGAACCCACCTAAAATTGAAGGTCCACCATGTTTCCAATAACATGGCTTGAGCAGCGAGTTGAAACTACCCGTAAGGGTCCCCTACCAATAAAAGTCATACGCATTCACTTTTTTTACTTTTATAGTACAATATAAGATTTAGAATTTGATTATATCAATTCAGTCTAGATGAATGAATAATTAAATCTGGTACAAGAGAAATAATGCAACTGATGAAATTATTAAAAAATACTACTAGTGTAATATTTATTGCATCATGCACATGAAATAAGTAGATCAAATTATTTGAAAATGATCAATATTTCTGTCTATTGAAATTTGTTTTTCAAACTAAAAACTTGTGTTCTGTCACTTGGTCAAAATTTGAGGTAAGCCCAATACAAATTTTCACAGAACATAAAAATATTGAAAACAATCAGATAATTTAATAAATTTAGCATTACGTTTTTGAAGCCACACTTTTAACTTATAGTAGTATTCATTTTAGAATAATTTTTTGCTTGGAATTAGTTAAGAATTATTTGGTTCATTTTAGTTGGCAAAAGATCATATCTAGTAAAGATATACCCGGCAAAAGGAATTTCGGGGTTGTATATTTTAGAATTAATAAAATGAGTAGTTAGTTCACTATTTTCTCTAATTACCAAGAAACTATTTCTCTATTTTCTAAATTAACAAATCTAGTCCATCATTAAGAGCATGAGAATATCAAAAAATAGCAAAAAAATATTATCGTTTCATGGACTATATAACTATATTGGTAGCCTAATAAGAATACAATACAAAGAAATTACATATTTACCGTCTATTTTGGTATTATAATATGACAATCCACTTTATGATTGCCATGACCTTCCTTCATTATCAATATGTGAGGTTAGTAATCATTGTCAATAGGAAATACACTCCCCCTATAAATACCATGCAAATAAATAGGCCTAATACGTATAACAACCACTCTATTGGAAGGATTTATGAGTTGAATACTTTCATAAAAACATATTCTAATTAATAGTATTTTAAACTGTAATTTTGATGTCAGTTATGAAATGATTGAAATTGCAGCTTGCAGCAAATCAACTTTCAATTGGAAAGCCCAAGTACAGAGTCTGAGGAAAACCTAGACAACGTAATGACATTTTTTAATAGCACTTGGCAATCTAACAAAAATCAACCATTAGACTTCCATTTGATTCAAGGTTACACTATGGGCGTTTATCGTTTAAAAACAATAGGTAATTGACGACCAAATATGGATTTAGACTATAAAAAGCTAAAAAATGAATTACTTCTTTGTTAATTGCTGTACATGGAAGCTAGACAGTACAATACTTGATTTTTACCAGTTTTTAGGGGTTCAATATTAAATTGCAACATGTGAAGCTTGATAATTCATATCACTTGTATTTTGAATAAGTTTATCTTGCCAAGAGATGAATAATATTCTAATAGATAGTATTATAAACTATTATTTTAATAGCAAACTGGAATTATTGTAAACTGCCATAGACAATCATTTTCAATGAAAAACCTTAAGTCAATCAACTACTTAATTATCTTCCTTATCGCCCTTATCATATTTATAAAAAAATTCCTGGATTTCTTGTTCCATGACGAATTGCGTTGTTAATATTAACCAATTTTTGGTGAACTTAACGACTTGCAGTCAATTTTTAATTAAGAATAAGTAATATTTTACTCACTCTCCAGGTGGAACGTTTTCTATGGAAACTCATCTTCAAAAAAGTTAAACATTTTCCATCACACATTGTTAGTTTTGTGTACATTTACCATATTGTGACTTAGAAAGGTTTCTACTGGACCATGTAGAGGAAACCGTTCACAGAGAATGGCAATGTTTCAATGATCGAAATTTTGTTTCACAAAGCTTTCAATTTGACATTTAGCACTGTTCCCTGGATCAGGATTAATAATAATGTTATTATAAAAAATTGTATTGTTTAATTAAAATGCATATTTTTTACAGTGTCAAAATACCATGTACGTTATGACACTTAAAAAGATTTTGATCCCGACATTTAAAAGTTTTAGTCTCAGTGGTAAACTAGTAGAGCTTAGGCCTGGAGCCTGTTGCAAAAAGAACATACAAATCACAACTACAATCTACAATCAAAAAATTTCATAAGATTCTACAGCAACTAAAAATGAAAGTAACCAAAATAAATTTCCACAGAACAGAACAATATTGATAATTACCAAATAATTTAATCAATTGAGTATTTGTTATATCATGAACATAGTGCCAATTTCGAGAACTTTAGGAACCCAGAGTTTTATTTCATATTATACTCATAGTAGTATTAGATAAAATTAATAATTAGTATATAGTTTACTATTTTATCTAATTATTATTACACATTAGACATTTGTTATATCATAAACATATTGCCAAGTTCAAGAACTTTAGGAAACCAGAGTTTTATTTCATATTATACTCATTGAAGTATTTAGTTAAAAATTAAAAATTGGTATATAGATTACTACTTTCTCTAATAATTAACAACAGTCTAGATGACTATTTTGAACCTGAAAAACTAGTCCTGCATTTGGATAATAAAAAAATACAATACGGTAATAAAAAACTATATAAAACTAGTTGTAAATTGTTACTCAACAAGACCCTCGCAAATTATCGAATTTCGCTGGTACAAAACAATTATACAGCTTTTTCTCAAAAAAGCAATAAAAAATACTCGGTTGTAAGCTGTACATACAAGCTAATCAACAACAAATCGTTTCCTGAACTCTTTTCGAATAAGCCCACCCTTACTTAACTTTAGTTACAGAGTTTAACGGCCCGAGTTAATTGTTGAGCAGGAATTAACTGACAGTTAGTTGCATAACTTTTAACTGGGTAACAACAGCCCAGCGAAATAGTGAACCGCGAAGATAGGCACAGAATGAGTTGCTGTTTACACTTTAACAAGCAACAAAGCACATCGTACTAGTTTCGTTTAAAAAAAGAACACTTTGAACTGCCTCTCAACCAATTTAAACAGTCGCCTTTCACTTATAGAAGTTAACTTCTTGTACGGTTGGTTCTCTTCCGTTAGTTACGATTGCTAGTTACTCTTGGACTCTGACATTTTGTTGTTCTGCTCTTGTTGTAAACCAGAAGTGTTTTGGGCATTATTCAACCCTGCACAATACGTTTCCGGTGTCCGCTGATTTATCCTTTACTATCCTTGGGTGGTATCCTTTAGGACGACCTAACAGTTTGATCGACCTACTGCTAGCGCAGCCATAACTGCATAACCAAACCTAACCTAACCTGGCTAGATGTGACTGAACCACCTTTGTTTATTAGGTCGGTCAAAACGACAGTACAAATGGTGTCCTCCCTACTATCCTTAACAGCATCCTCTTAAACGAGAGTCTTCTTAATGACAGGAAAATATGTCAATCCCATCGGTGTACAAGATGGCGGCTACAATCAAACCTAACCTAGTAATTAGAACTAGAATACGTATGCTGGCAACGTCCGCCATCTTTGTACACCAATGGGATTGACATATTTTTCCTGTATTTAGGTAAACTCATTAGTGACGTGACGAAAGGTATGACTACTAGTAAACCACTGAAATGAATCAGAACTCACTCTCGCTTCTATTTGCATTCCTGTGATTCAGATACCAGATCACGTCACCAAGACTTGTTGCTATTTGCAATGGATTTGACAAAATTATTAAAGTATTGGATTAGTAGAATTAACAGAAATTGATTGATTGGGTGATGGTTATATGCAATAAAAGAGAAAAGAAAGATGACAGCGTGAAAATTCAAGGTTATTATATGGACCAAAGGATCTTTTTGAATTTGCGAGCCATAAACTTAAAAAAATAGATACTGTATACCAACAGGTAAGAAACATGATGATGGTTTGTACAATTCCTTGACCATGATAGATCAGTATCAGTGAGTAATCCATTACCAGTGAATCCGTATCAGTCAGTAAATCACAGTATATTTCCAATTCAATAGAGACAAAATACAACCGATTTTCTTACAATGTTAATTAAATTTGCTCCTTTATTTTGGCCCTTAAAACAAAAGAAAATTCGAAATTATGTCTACTTTCACTGGACTGTGTTAGTGCTATGTTTTTAAATTAAGGTCCTAAATTTATATTTTTGTTTTGGAAAGAATCAGTATTAGTACTTCACAGTGAAATTTCTAGTTCAACTTGGACATAACCTAAAAATTTGTAAAGAAAGTAGTAGTAATTGAGCTGAAAAACTATCGCATAGTATTCTAGCTCAGTGGTAGTAGTGAGCTATGTATGTTGTATCTTTACTTGATTGTGTTTTTTGTTTTAATAAATGGATGAATGAATGTGTTGAGCACACTAAGCACTTTGTAATACTACATCAGGAACGATGAAATGATAGTCTGTATTTTTTAAATATTATCATCAAAAAGAATGAATGGGAAAAATGTGATAAGATAAGTAAGTATGGTTTCAAACATAGTTGGTATTCACAACTCAGGGTTCGAACCCGTTTGCAATTACTAAAAAATTAAAGTATTAAAGCTATTCCCTTAGACATATTCTTACTAAAAATTAACCAGATTCACAGAAGTTGATAAAGTAGAACTAGAAAGACAGAAAAATATGCAGCATCAACTGTCAGAAAATGTTCCATTTTTGGCCTACATGTCCTACATCTAGTGAAATTCACTAGTTTGATAGTACGAAGATCAAAGTGCAAACCTACTTATGAGCTGGACTGGACAATGTAATTTAAGACAATATTTTCCCACAATAGTTATTATCTATAATTATGATCAATTTATCTATAATCTCTACTTAGAATCAGGCACATACCGCACAAAGCCTGGGTTTTCTTACGAGTGGGGCTGAAACTAGGTTAGTCCTATAGTTGTTGGGGGGGGGGGGGGTGTCAAAAGGGTATGGAATAACCAAATATCCCTAAAAATTTGAAGCCCATCAAGCCCCCCTATGGGCTATTATGTGCTATGCCTGCTTATGCCGGCTATGTGCCTGCTTAGGGTTGTATTTAAAAATATTTGCCTCACAGAAACCTCCCCTACTAATCATATGTTTTTTTAACCTTCAAACTAGCCCCTACTATCCCTTCTCAGTCGTCAAACTATCCTTCAGTCTTCAAGGAGATTCAAACAGTCTGCATCTGAACACTTGGTACAGTCAACAGACATTCATTTATCTTTTCTTGATGGGATCATTTATTTAGAACGACGTCTAGGTCTTAATAAATCTTACAAAGTGACCTCTTCCTCCCTCTGAGCCTTTTTGACTCTGCTCACACACTACTACCCTTCTTTCAAATAATGCTAACTTGGTTTAGTGTTAGTCCATTCATTACATTCTTTCACATAGAGGACACATCTGTTGAAAGCGATTTGGGAGTTGAGCTCCAAAGTTGATGTTTCTAAACTTAGACTTGTGTGATAAAAAACTTTTCCAAAAATGTTTAATCAATTTTTCCTTCATCATATTCTATTTATACCATCAATCATTCACCTGTTCTCTCTATGTTCGTCATTGACATTGGCATAATCATCAAAAACTCTTTTCATACTGTAGCGAATATGAGAATGAAAATAGTGAGAAAGAAGGACAGTGGTTCTCTGTGTTATCTGCTATGTAAATGTTTACTTCTAAGCAATTAATTACTCTGCTTTTGACTCTTTTATGGTGTTTACTTCGTAATTTGTAGAATGTTCTAATTGTTTGATTAGAAATTAATGGAGTCTTGTCGAATATTGTGGAAGGCATGGTCTTTCATTGTTTATTTTAGAAATCGGTAGAAGTTGGTAGAGAAATCTAGAGATATCTCAATTATGAAAAATTATATAAATAGAGGTAGACTTTTGTAAATTAGTTCAGTCTTGTTTGGAATTCGTCGTGATAAACTAGTTCGTGAAAGTGACAGTTATATATATTGTGCCTATATAGTGATAATTCTTTCTCTGTGCCTATAGTGATAATTCTTTTTCCTGTTTAATTCATACCAGTGATAGATTTTAAATAGTTTTTATTGTATTACGGACTAGTGCTACGTAAGTTAATTGTTCTTTTTCGACGTTTCTTTTCGAATATTATTGGACAGTCTATATAAAACATATTAATATTAGGTCGGCTTTTTTTCTTTTAGTGATTGATTTTTGTACAGTTTATGGATATCTCTTTATTAGTTAACAATATCGATTTATCTGTTTTCAATTGCTTATTTTTCTGTAAGACATTACTGATCAGTGAGTGTTGTGATTATTTGTGTAAATAAAGTGCGAGTGATAAATTTAAGTGTTGCCAGCGTTATTTTAGACATAGAACCCGTAACAATACATTTTTCCAGTTTTCTTCTTCTTTATCATAGTTCTTTCACTCATTTATTTCTCCTCTACTCATTTTTCATTGTAATGATTTTTCTTCATCACAACATTACTAAAATTACTAACTAATCTTACTTTATTGGCATTTAATTTAACTTCAACTGTAATTTTATTTTATTACAACTCGTATTTAGTTTTATTTCAAAAAGTGTTTAGTGTCTTTTCAGTTTCTTTTGTTAATTGTTACTTGCCAGGAGGGGTATTTGGGTATTTACCTGTTGTTTCCATTTTTACTACAAAATAAATAAAAATTAGTGCAAAGAAAACATATTTCATAAATTTTGTGTGTAACAAATACAAGTTTTGTAAAATGTAAAATAATTTTCTAAACCACAAGATTTGTGGATAATAACAGAGAATAATTCTAAATGAACTATAATTACGGTTTACAACATATTCTCTACAGTTAGCTTACAAAACCTAACGGCACAGTAACAGATGATGAAATCGTGAAGAGAAACTGTGAATCAGATTCACACGTATTTTTGCTTGGAAAAGGCGTAAAGCTGGACCTAAAACAGTGAGTTCGAGTTCACTGTTGAGACTCTGAAGTCTGAATTTGGAAACTAAACAGGAGATGCAATTAAGCTGTCTCGGGGCACGACTAGATTAGAGGCATTGTATGCTAATCTCAGTGCGCTTTGCTTAGCTTTCTGGGTCTGCTGAAATTTTGATACTCAGAACATCTCGCCCAAATGGCCTAGAGGAAGAGGTGGGAGAAGAGAATGACAGATGAAAAAGAATAGAAGATGAGGAAGAAGAATAAGGGGAAAAGAAGAAGGGGTGGTGGAAGAGGAGAAGAATAAGGGGAAGATGAGAAGTAGAGGGAGGGGAAGGAGGAGTAGGAGGAAGCGGAGAAGGAGAATAAGAAGGGGAAGGGGAAAAGAAGAAGAAGATGAGGAGTAGAGGGAGGGGAAGGAGGAGTAGGAGGAAGCGGAGAAGGAGAATGGGAAGGGGAAAAGAAGAAGAAGATGAGGAGGAAGAGGAAGAGGGGGGAAGAAGAAGAGTAGAAGGAGAAGAAGAAGAAGGAGAAGAAGATGAGGAGGAGGCGGAGGAGAGGAAGGAGTAGGAGGAGGAGTAAGAGGTAGAGGAGGAGAAGGGGAAAAGAAGAAGAAGGAGGAAGAAGAAGAAGATTATAGTAGGAGAAGAGGAGGAAGAAGAAGAATATAGAAGGACAAGAAGAGGAAGAAGAAGAAGAAGAAGAAGAAGAAGAAGAAGAAGAAGAAGAAGAATACAGAAGAAAAAGAGGAAGAAAAGGAATATAGAAGGACAAGAAGACAGAAGAAGAAGAATATAGAAAAAGACGAAGAATACAGAAGGAGAAGAGGAGGAAGAAGAAGAAGAAGAAGAATATACTGTAGCAAGAGAAGAAGAATATAAGAGGGGAAGGGGGAAGAGGAGGAGGAGTAGGAGAAGAGGAAGAAAAAGGGGAAGGCAATGAGGAGAAGGAGGAGGAGGAGGGAGAGGAGGAGTAGAAGAAGGGGGAAATAAGAAAAAAGTGAGGAGGAAGAGGAGGGGAAAGAAGGAATAGGAGAAGGAGGAGAAGAAGAAGAAGAAGAAGAAGAAGGGGAAAAGAAGAAGGAGAAGATGAGGAGGAGGAGGAGGAAGAAGAAGGGGAAAAGAAGAAGGATGAGTAGGAGTGAAAGAAGGAGTAGGAGAAAGAGGAGAAGAAGAAGAAAAGCAGAAGGAGTAGAAGTAGAAAAAGAAGAACATCAAAGAAAAGAAGAAGGAATGAGGAAAAAAAGGCAAAAAGTACAATGAAAATAAAATTGTGTCAAAAAGACATACATATCACCAAAACACAATATGGATAAACACAAGTATCTTGGAACCACATTTATGCTACTTTAGTTATGTACTACGGCAGAGTACAGAGCACGGGGATATAAAATATTAATATAATATTTATAATATTTCCACAAAAAAGACCTACCGTACTCATATATCTTTTTAGTTTATTTTAATTTTTTTATTTTTTTTATTTATTTTTTATTTTTCTGAAATAATAAATAAAATTATTCCTATTTTAATCAGGGCAATGGAATTAGTGTATCAATCTATCGAGAAGATATATTTACCACATGAAAAACAGCTGTTTAAATATCCATATATCAGGGCAATGAAATTAGTATATCAGCTTATAGAGATCCTATAAAAAGCCTCGCATTTATTCACCTACAGCTGATGATAGCTCAAAATATATTTTGAAATCTATTGCAAATGCCATATGGTGAAAACAACTATTTTCTTAAATATAGTAATATATAGATATATTAATGAAGAGGTGAGAACCTATCCTTTTGTTTCGCCTCAAAAAGGATGAAGGAGTCCGTTAATTTTATTGGCAAACGAACTTGACCTGTCTAAAGATACCAAGAATCTGTGTTTCAAATTTGAAGTTGATTGATAAAGGCGTTCGAAAGTTATCGTGGAACATACAAACACACATCGCCTCGAGCCTCAAGTCAAAAGGAAGAACTCACTTCGCTCGTTCAATAATATTTCTACTCACATTTGGCCAAACGTTTTCGAGTCATGGAAGAATCTACGGTAATAGTACAGTAGAAACAATTAGTCTGGGCGCGTGGCTCTGGTTTCACTACTAGCCGTCCTGTTAAAAGTTGACTAGTTGACCTTGAAGACATCTGCAGCGTCGCATGGGCCACATGTTTTTAGAAATGAGCGATAAACACTCCCCTCGCCATGGCTGACTACCAAACGGCTGTGCGCCCAGACTAATTGTTTCTACTGTAGTATGCTTCTTGGATTTCATCTATTGTTGTATTTTTTATTGCACAGTTTGTTTCTGCCAGATTGAGAAGCAAGGGCAGTTCCAGCTCGAAAGTTTGAGAAGTGGTTAATAATGACAATAGCTAAAAATGTTATTCTTGGATTTCTTGTTCCTCAGCAATATTGTTAATATTAACTTTTTATTGTAAATTCAACGACTTGCAGTCAATTTTAATGGAAGAATCTTCCATTAAACGAAAACGTTTGCTTAAAAGTGAGTAATAATATTATGTATTCACAATTATAATTGACTGTAAATCGTTCAATTTACAATTTTAATTTAATATTAACAATTGTTATGGAACAAGAAATCCAAGAATCGCATTTTCATTATTACCCACTTCTCAAACTTACGAGCTGAAACTGCCATTGCTTCTCAATCTGGCAGAATACAAACAGTACGATAAAAATACAACAATAGATGAAATCCAAGGAGCATACAACTATTACCGTATTATTACAGAATCTAAATTTACAAGAAAACGTAGCAAATAATATTTTCCTTATATATTACTATAAAAAGAAGTTAGTTGTCAAGATATGATTGTTCAACCTTGAATGTATGGTAGAAGAGTTTGATTAGGTGCGACTGTAATAGCATACAAGTACCAACAATGAGTGTACCAACATTATTACACACAATAGTTCTTTGAAAATAGCCAGTGTGATTAATAGTCAAACGTTAACTTTATATGGTAAGAAAGCTAGCCAATGACAGGAAACTTGAGCCGCTTTGACTACGAGACTGTTCTGAATGTAGTCTGACTATAGTGATCTTCGGCGGTTCGTTTTATGAAGCTCTCAAGTATAAGCTTAAGTATGTAAGCTATAAGTATCTCAATAAGGAAAAAAAAGAATTTAGAAAGAAAGGTCAAATCGTTTCAACAGTCTTAAATGAGACAGAGCACAAGGCATTGCAGTGTACACAATAAAAGGAATTTTGCAATTTTAGTTATTCGGTATCGTTGTGTTATAGAATGCATAAAGGTTATTTTAATTTGCTGATATTGTTGTATTTGAGGGTTATTCTATTCAAGCTCTTTTTATATTTCCGCTGATGACTTGGTAAATAATTTACTCAATACTTTTAAAGGGGTTGAGTCATACACAATAGAGAAATAACAAAATTGAACTTCAAGGTACTTAAATTTTGTGTAAAATATATTTCTACTTGGAATTCAGTTTTATTTTAGTTCAATATTACCAATTACTAGTAAAAAATAAGATGCAGTTACATTACAAAAAACATATACAGTACAGTGATTAAACAGTTACAGTTACATTGGGAAGTGATAGACGAGTGCTGTAGCAGGTATTTGCTCAATCAGAGATAAGCTACGAAACTCCTGAGCCCTCTTTGTAAGGATGACCGATTGGATTGGCCAGCAAAAAAGACTCTGTTCTCTGCTGTAAAATAACTTCTTGTGGTTCGGAACCACCTAAAACTGTAGGTCCAACTCATCAATCACCATCATCCAACTCATTACCCACGCACAGGTCTCATACCTATGTGGGCTTCATCCTCAAAAAATCTCAATAAATAAATAGAATTTGCTTTTATCTACATACATTCAAATTTTCAGAAATTTAATTCACTTCACACATAAATCACTTCCCGGTGGTTCGGAACCCATCTAAAACTGTAGGTCCAACTCATCAATCACCATCATCCAACTCATTACCCACGCACAGGTCTCAGACCTATGTAGGCTTCATCCCCCGGTAGAAAAAGAAGAAAACACATAGAGAACTAAGCTATTAATTTTTTTCTTTAGTAAACAGTAATTTATGGAACAACCAAATGAAAATGTGGAACAGTCAGGTTAAAATGTGTTTTAGTTCTTTTATTTATTAATTTAATTAACATACAATCAATGTGAATAAAACAGGCTATTGCCTAAAACTGCATTTCACAAAATTTAAAAGTAGAGTCAAAATCTTAATCTCAGTTTAAAATAAAAATATAACGTCTCCGCCCATTTACAAAATTTAAAAGTAGAGTCAAAATCTTAATCTCAGTTTAAAATAAAAATATAACGTCTCCGCCCATTTTCCATTCATAATTCATATACAATAGTGTATCAAGACCTGTCAATTGGTTATGCTAATGAAAATAATAAGATATTCATGTATATTGATGAAGCAATGTGTACCGTATAAGCAATATCTGTCATCATTGCCATGATAAATGCATGAAATTGCCTGGTTTAAAAAGCAATATTTCCGCATTTGAGAGATTTTTAGACTCAATTTTTTTAAATTTTGTTCATCTGCATTTATTTACTGAAAACATATTTCATTGATAACACCAACCCCATGAGCCCCGAACTATATAATAATGTTTTTTTTTTTGAGGATGAAGCCCACATAGGTATGAGACCTGTACATGGGGAATAAGATTGATTAGTTGGACCTAAATTTTTAGATGGGTTCCGAACCACCGGGAAGTTATTTTACAGTAGAGAAGAGAGTCTTTTTTGCTGGCCAATCCAATCGGTCACCCTTACAAAGAAAGCCCAGTGTGCGTAGCTTATCTCTGATTGAACAGATACCTGCTACGGCTCCCGGCTATCACTTCCCTTAAAAATACAAATACAACTATTTTTATTTGAGTATTATTCTGCAATATATTCAAGAACAAAAAATTAAAAATATTAATGTAGGCAAACTTTAAAAACATTTACAACATTTCTATTCCAGGAGAAAGTAAATTTAACATTTTTTCTCCCATCCTCGTCTATTTTTCTTGTTCTCTTTTTTATTCAATTCCATTTTTCTTTCATTTATATGTTAACATTATCATTATACTGTAGTATTCATATAACTTGGCAGCGTGTAGCAGATGGGACATGCTACATCTGAACCCAGCATACTGCTGCCAAGTTATATGAAAACTACAGTATTTAAATATTCATGATAGTGTCTATACAATTCAACATTACCTACATTCATGCATCACATTAGATTTATGATCCAAATGCTAGTTGTATTTAATAAGTAATACATTTTCATTCAACTGTAAAACAATAATATTGTATTTTCTTCATTTTGAAAAGGCAATCTGTTTCCAAAGTTTTTACTCGTTTTTTGTTGAATATATGATGCAATACAGTAGGGAATGAGAGACCTAACTCAGCCAATCTATCCTGAAACCCACACTTCGCAAAGTTACCTGATTAAAAAACATTTATTAAAATTATTAATGGATGATATACAGTAACAACAAATGCAGTTCCTGTAACTGCAATACAGTAGGGTTTTGAGAGACCTAGACATAAATTAATGAATCTATTCTGAAACTCACACTTCATACAGTAATTTTCATTAAAAATTCATTAAAATTATTAATGGATGTTATACAGTAACAGCAACTGTAGTTTGTTATACTGCAGTTTCCTGCTATAAAGTAGGGTTTTGAGAGACCTAGACAAAAATTAATCAATCTATTCTGAAACTCACACTTCATACAGTAACTTTCATTAAAAATTCATTAAAATTATTAATAGATGTTATACAGTATCAGCAACTGCATTTGTAGTAGCTGCAATACAGCAGGGTTTTGAGATACCTAGACATAAATTAAAATCAATCTATTCTGAAACTCACACTTCATACAGTAAGTTTCTGCTTGAAAAAATTCCATTAAAATAATAAAAAAACTGAGATTACATCACTTAAAAATCGATCAAGTTTTCCAGGAACAATTTCTCGATTCTTACTAGCATTTATTTAAAGAACAAATTCCAAATCGCCAATCAATAAACTGATCAAATCGCACTTGGAAACGAATGGCGCCTAGAGGTGTTTCCACTTAAAAGCATTCGTGCCGATCTTGAGACTATTTGAAAATTTGAATATTAGTCTAGAATTTACATTAGATGACCTTGCCAGATAAATAAGAATGCCCTAAGGCGACTAGCAGCTACACCCATGCTTTGTTGCTTCTCACTACTTGGTACTCACATTGTATATTGCAATTGAGCTATCTGAAGGACCAATCACATTACACCAATTACACCTGGTTCGCTATCATAATTTGATTATACATATAATTCGATTCACCCATTAAACTAAATTATTTCTATAGCAACGTTCTAAATTCAAGTCATAAAAACATAATTGAATTATTATTCTGCTTATATAATTTACAAGGCCATAATATAATTTATCGGACCAGATCAAGTGTATATGAAGAATGTGTGTGTGTATGTTGTGGAGGATAATTTCGCTTAAAATTGAAACAAAGAAAGTTTTCTGTTTCATTATTATTCAATAATGTGATACTTATTGAATTTTTGGGGAAAATATCAATAAAAATAGAGTTTTTGTGAAAATAAGAAGAATCCATGGAATTTACTTTAGATTCGCAGAAGATTATGAATGAAAAAATTAAAATTTCTTTAAATTGCAGAAAAAAAGGGTTATTTGAGAAGCAGAGTGGAACAAAAATATCTAAAAAATGAGTAATTGAATTGACAAATAAATTTAATTTGAAAGTTTAGCACATTGTACTAATGTACTAATTAATTGTACGGGAAAAATTTCAATAAAATAACATATTGGATGATAGTTGCAAACTAGCTCTTCTACTGATCAGAAAAAATTCTGTACATCAAGTAGGAAGTCAACACTTCAAGAAAAAAAATGAAACTAAAAGAATCACTGGATGGAAAATACTCGCAGAGAAAAAAGGAATATTTAAGAAGCATAGTGGAACAAAAATATCTAAAAAAATGAGTTGTTGAATTAATAAATAAATGGGCAATTTAATAACAATGAATAACAATGAATAGCGAATGAATAAGTGATAATTAATTCAACGCATCTAGAAGAATATGATTTGGATGAATTAAATTCAAATGAAAATTTAACTAAAAAAAAGGTTCAATAAACATTGTTTCAGAACTCAAGGTTTTAAGTAGCGCTCTGGAATGGCTCATTCTCAAATGCTATTCTATATACATTGTGTGCTCTAAATTTTTTCCAATAAAATTTCCAAAGTTTTCAACAAAAGGTTTCTAGTTTTTTTATTGAAAAAAAAGTTAATTCATTGGGAAAGTTGGCAATCAAATTGGACTAATGCCCCTATAAGTCAATATCTAGATTTACAGTGGACAAAGCTATAGATATATACCTCCATTTTCTGTCATTTTTCAGTGCACTTTTGGTGCATCAGACATTATATTTCAAAAGAGAATATAGATCTCAACAAATGGACCTTTTTTACAATTTGTTTCAAGAATATTAATGTTAACAAATAAACCTTTTTTAACAATGTTTCAAAAAAAATTAATGTTAACAAATTGACCTTTTTTCAACAATGTGTTTCAAAATAGAATATTAATCTCAACAAATAAAACTTTTTTCAATAATGTATTTCAAGAATATAAATGTTAACAAATGGACCAGTGTTTCAACAATGTAATTTGAAAAATAATATTAATCTCAAGAAATAGATCAGTTTTTTTTCGAAAGACGAAGCCCATATAGGTCTGAGACTGTGCGTGGGTAATGAGTTGGACCTATAGTTTTAGGTGGGTTCCAAACCACCGGGAAGTGATTTTACAGCAGAGAACAGCGTCTTTTTTGCTGGCCAATCCAGTCGGTCACCCTAACAAAGAGGGCCTAGGAGAGCGTTTCTTATCTAATCTGATTGAACAGATACCTGCTACGGCTCACGGAAGTGCTATCACTTCCCCAAGTTTCAACAATGTATTTCAAAAAAGAATATTAATCTCAAGTACCAATCGTACAGGACGTACAGTTAAGCAGTTCGAACACGGAGCGTTTGCCAAGAGTAGAGTCGACTCCACGCTTCAAATTCAATTCAATTGTTTATTGCCACAACTTTACAACACAATCAATTAAAGGTTACAATTTAACATAAAGGAAATAAAATAAAATTAACTAACCAGAAATAATAAATAATAAATCTGTTTGAGTTAATGACTCTCAGCCTATGACAACCACTTCCCAATAATGAATACAACCAGTGTTTCAAAATGTATTTCAAAACAGAATATTAATCTCAACTAACGGACTAGTAGCCATTCAATTAGGCTGCACGTTGGGCAATCCATTTCAATATTCCCACGAACAAAGGTGCGTTTTTGAAGGCAGCAAATTAGCGTCCGAACGAGAAAAACCGCGAATAGATGTGAAAGGATTGAGCAGAGACACGGAAAACAGGAAGAGCAAAAACCCAGAAGTCTTCGTCTCCAGCATGCTCGCTGTTGTTCGTGAGAGGTTCGAAGCTCGAGCACATCCCAGCTGTTTGAAATAATCACGCCCAATGTGCAATTGAAAGACACGCGGTGTAACGTTTGCCGTACAATTACCCAGGACGCTATAGAAACCGAGTGTACCGCTATATCAATAGATATACATTATGGGCAATTACCTGGTAAGAGCGGTTGCTGCCTTCTTGACTACACCAAATTGTGTTTTCTGCTCTTTTCTCAATCTGCAATGCCCATCTACTTTGATTTCTTCTTCTTTTTCGCCATCCTTTTCTTCTTTTTCACCATCTTCTACTTTTTCTTCGTCTTCAATTATTGCATTTGCGCGCCAATTGGGGGGAAAACGCACCAAACGCAGAGCTGCTGACCGCTGAGACGCGCCCTAATCGCCACAAATTCTGGTACAGTTAAGCAGTTCGAACAGGGCGCGTTTGCCAAGCGTAGAGTCGACTCCACGCTTCAAATAAATTATAATTCTGATTGATCCGTTGACTCTCAGCCTATGACAGCCACTTCCCGATAAACGCTTCAAATAAATGGCTGTAATTGGCTGAGTGTCATTTACAGTGACAGCTCAACCAATGATATTCTTTATTTGAAGCGTGGAGTCGACTCCACGCTTGGAAAACTGCTTGAACCGTCGACTCTCAGCTTATGACAGCCACTTCCCAATAAACGCTTCAAATAAATGGCTGTAATTGGCAGTATTGACTGTGACAGCTCAACCAATGATATTATTCTTTATTTGAAGCATGTAGACGACTCCACGCTTGCAAACTGCTTGTGCAGACTAGCAAACGGTAGAGATGTGTTCCAGCTGTTCAATTCGGTACTATTTTTGCTTTCAAGCTCCTGGTTTTCAATAAAAAGCCCCGTTAAATTAGGTGTTTAGAGCTATACATATCGAACACTATTACTCATTTAAAGCGAGAGTCGACTCCACACTTGCAAACAGTGCGGACTGGCCTATGAAAGAAATGTGTCCTAGTTCTAGCTGTACAATTCAGTAAAACAGTACCAAATTTGCTTCCAAGCTTCTTGCCTCAATAGAAAACCCTGTTAAATAAGATTATTTAGAGCAATTAAAGTGCTTGAATGTTCGAATGATAGAAAACTATTCAACTTGACTTGATAATCATTTGATATTCGAAGGCGCAATAAAAATTAAAGTAAGATACCATCATGAACTCTGAAGATTTGAATGGAGAAAAACTAAAGCCCATTATCTAGGCTAATAACCCCCAATATACTCGTAATCATAAAAAATCATCAGCATCATATTCTGTAAACCTCGCAATGCGTAATGGTCTTCAGCCATCAGGGGATTGTCTCATAGGAAAGTGCAAACTATAATACTATAGTTTATACTTACAGTTACTGGAAAGTACATCCACTTTCAGTAACTGCAAAATGTTATGGAGGTTTGTAGACAGGCCACAAACTACTCTGAACTTTGAGAAGAATTTCTATTATCTAGTTCTAGTAGAACAGTGTCAAAAGCTAGTGATGAGATTAATTACTTTGCTAGACTACAAACTTGAATATCTTGCATAATTGAATTTTATGATGATTGCGAGTGCTTAAGAAAGAATCAGCGGGAAGATGAATTAGTGACTATTATTTTTACACCATAAAAAAATTCAACTGGTATTTACACAATGTTACACAAGAGATCTAAAATTGTGAGAAATTTAAAACTATCATTCCAGTATTACCACAGCGATATTACAATATGCAGTAAACCGTGATTAAAGAAACAATTGTAAAATAATCAAGCCCACTTCCACAATGATCCATAGAAATTACAGCATCACTTTTTCTTACAATAATTGCTTACAATTCAACATAAAATTCTTAATGTATTAACGTCAACTTTTATTGTGAATAATTGTTGTAATAATTGTAATTGACCGGTTGGTCCAAGACTCAATTCCCGTCAAAAATTGCAGCATCACTTTTTCTTACAATCGTTTATTGTTTACAATTCAACGTTAAATTCATAATGTATTTACGTCAATTTTTATTGTGAAGTAATAATTATTGTAATAATTACTGACATCCCGTTGGTCCCGGCCTCGATTCACGTCAAGGACCTGTCAATAATTAATACAAAAGGTCTGACATAGAAATTATTTGCAATAAAAACAATCATGATTGTGGGTTTTCTTACTTCCTGTTCTCGTATTAATTTCATAAGAGCATTTGTGTAACCACGAACCAAACTAAATTGAATGAAACTTAAGTAAACCTGTTACAAGAGTAGTTATTTTCGTGGTAAGCTTTAAGGTAGACATGCAAAGTAATAAAAAGATTAATAATAGAGGAGCAAAATCTGCTCGAAGCATGTCAGTGAGAGTTGGGATTTTATAAGTGCATCTATTATATAGTACTACTGAACATAATTAAGCTGTGCTCTTTTCAGTGAGCATTACTATGGAGCAAAAAATGATTACACGAACTTTGTCTGTAAACATAATAAAACTCCAACATGCAAAGGTGGGTTGATTCAGTATTACATGGACAAACTCAACTTTTGATCTCAGAAAATAACTGTATGCCTACAAAATACTGGTGAGATAAGTCCGAAGTACACATTTAGGAGTGTACAGACTGCATCTTAGCCACACCTGCACCAATAAAGAGAAAGATAACAGGATTATTACATAACATTTAAAGCGTGTAACACACCAGCAGGAAACGAAAAGGCGTGTCATAAAATGTATTGCAGTGGTCTCATTACTGTCCATGGATGTGGAGATTAAAAAGACAAAATTCTAAAAAAAAGTTTAGAGTGATGTGACATAGTACTGAATTTATTTATAGAGATTTTAATACATAACTAAAAAAATCCAACTTGTAGGACTTTATGAAAAGAAAAAATAATCAAGGATATAATTTTGGAACAAGCTGGTACCTGTGATATAACAATTTACAAATTACAATTACAACCTCCAAGTTTTAAAGCTTTCATAAGACTTTGCTCAACTACAAATTAATAGAAGTACTAATAATATCAGTTTGTAATTTTTTAAATTTCAGTTTAAGCTTTAATAATATTTTGGTGAAACTACAAATTAATGCAAGTACTAATAATTTCAGTTTGTCAATTTTTTAAATTCCAGTTTAAGCTTTCATAAGATTTTAGTGAAACTACAAATTAATACAAGTACTAATAATATCAGTTTGTCAATTTTTTAAATTTTCAGTTTGTTTTCATAATATTTTGGTGAGACTAAAAATTAATACAAGTACTAATAATATCAATGTCATTTTTTTAAATTTTCAGTTTAAGCTTTCATAAGATTTTAGTGAAACTACAAATTAATACAAGTACTAATAATATCAGTTTGTCAATTTTTTAAATTTTCAGTTTAAGCTTTCATAAGATTTTAGTAAAAATACAAATTAATACAAGTACGTACTAATAATATTAGTTTGTCAATTGTTATGCAACATAGCCATGGATGTTTTATTCCAAATTCTAAAAATTTAATAGAAAATCTAGTTTTCATATTTTAAATGACACGCATATTTTTTATCAAGCACGTGTTTTAGACAAAAACTGTCTGTCAAAAAGTACAAACTGTACGTGACTAACCAGATGGCGAGTCTACGTCGAACAGTTTTCATTTTAATAAGCATTCAATACAATCTATCTATCCTAATTATAATCTTGGTTAAATGAATCCAAATTTCAAAACTTAGGTATTTGTTGTAATGTGTTTGCTAAGACTAATGAACAATTTAAATTCTACCCAGTTTATTAGAAAAAAAAGGTAATTGCGAGACTTTATTATTCAATTTTTTTAATCTTATATTCCTGTTAGTAATTATATTCATTTCATGACAATTTTAATAATTAAAGCTACGTTATAATTTGTGTCATAAGGGGAATTAATAGTTTTTATTGATGCTCATATTTTTTACCACCAAATGAATCAAACCCGTACAACAGAGAAATATGCTACCATTCGCTGATTGTCTATTCGGCGTAGACCCGCCATCTCTCAAGTCACCACCTCTACATCCCTCACTCTCTCACTCTCACACACACTCTCACTCTCTCTTTCTCTTACATAGTTTATAATCCAACAGCAATCTATTTCAGAAGGATTACACGCAATCCTTGCAAGTAGGCTGCATCCTTGCATGCTTGGAAATTGTTCAATACAGTAATACTGATGAATATTTTTGCAACTGTTCACTAATACTGATGAAACCCTTGCAATTGCTCACTAATAATGATGAATATTAAATTCAAAAAGAGGCAATGATGTCAAATTATGTTGCTGAAATATTCACAAAGTCATGCACCCCATCTATGGCGACCTAAAATCAAGTCAGCACTCACCAACAGGAAGTTATGACCCGTCTAAGAACACATTCATGAGCTTGGTGCAGTAAGATGACACATCACATTTGAAAGCTCTTACTCCTGCAACATTTTTCACCGCATTTTTAGCACGTGATATTCAAATGCATGATTACAAAATTATTCCTTCACTAGAAGTGGGTGCTTGACCCTTTCAGCTATGCATTTATTACATTATACGCTTGTGAGATGAAACAACCTAGCGCAAGTCATCCTCCTATCAGAATAAGCATCTCCATCACATTCTTTCTTTCTCCATTCCTTCATCCTCCATTCCTCCTTGCCCCACCTTCCATTGTGAGCGAATTAATTCAGTTTCAATCGAAAATCGTTCGATTCTCACAATTGCCATTGCATAACTTCGCCAGGATTTTCTTCACATTCAATCTGGCATAATAACTTGAAAGTTCCACGTATGGAGAAAGTTGTATATAAAAAGCTGCTCATAAAGTATGCAGGTTGGTGGGTGGTTGATGAATGCAATAAGTCTATAATTTATAACTTGAAGAATTATGTAGATTAGTTTTGAATATTACAGATTGTGTAATGTAATAGAAGAAGTAGAACTTATGAGATAATTTGAATTATTGGATATTTTGAGAGTACAACCTCGGTTATCCGGACCCCGTCCACCCGGATCTCCGGATCATCCGGACCAACTTCTGGACGAAATAAAGTAATAATAAATATTGCCATAAGTTAGGGTATAAATTACTGTACAGTAAAGATAATTTAAATAGTTTGTGTGTTTTAAAATGTATTTTGTTTACTATTTAGTGTTTGTGAAGATCAATACAGCAAGGAGTAAATTTAATTTTGCTTTTTATTACAATTTTCTAATTTCTTAATCCGTATTATCCGGATTTTTGATCATCCGGATTGCTTCCGGTCCCAGTTAGTCCGGATAAACGAGGTTCTACTGTAAAGAAATTGGAGTAATGAGTGATGAAGCTTTTTTGAAGTTTTAGATTAATAGAGAACTAATTTTTCAAACGAGATATAATAAAATACAGCTATAAATTTTTCAGTGATTGCAAACTGGCTCAAAACTATGGAAAAACCTCTAAGTTAGTAACTCAAAGCACAAGATTCACCAATTCAGAAGCTGCTCTTACAATAAAGATTTGTTTAGGCTACATAATATAATAACTCAAAAAATATTAAAACGAAGGACACAGTAAGCCTGTCGGTTCCGGCTGCCTAAAACCAGGTGTTAAGTCACGTCACAGACTTTCTTTGTAGTGGTTAAGGTGATATTGTGGAAGATATCCATTATGAATAATAAGACGAAGTTGTCACAACCACATTTAATAAAAATATAGAGATTCTAGTTACGGATGTTACTCCATTATCAATCTCAAACAAACTGAGATTGATAATGGAGTAACATCCGAAACTAGTATCTCTATATTTTTATTAAATGTGGTTGTGACAACTTTGTCTTATTATTCATCACGACACAGAACCTGAATCAGGTGCGACCTGAAAACTCTGAAACTAGTCCTAAGCCAGGTTCGTCACACGATATTATTATTCTACTAAAGAAAAAAAAACAAGAAAGGTTATTTAACTTTTTATTTTCCCTAATTTGCAAATGTTTAATATAGGGAAGTATCATAAGATAGAATTACTGTTGAAAATGGAAGAACCTTGTACTTGTCAAAAGGCTGGATTTATAATTTTTCATTGAAATTGTGACTACTTATTATTTTTAACAGAGTCGTTAGTAGTAAGTAACCATTTTGATCACATCACTTACTTTACACAACCAAAAATAAACAATTACTATGAGATAATGAAGCCCACATAGGTCTGAGACCTGTGCGTGGGTAATGGATTGGATGATGGTGATTGATGAGTTGGTCTTACAGTTTTAGGTGGGTTCCGAACCACCGGTAAGTGATTTTACCGTAGAGAAAAGTATTTTTTGCTGGCCAATCCAATCGCTCACCCTTACAAAGAGCGCCCAGGGGTTTCGTAGTTTGTCTCTGTGTTACAACAATTATATTTGTTATTTAGTGAAACAACATGAATAATATTATCAATAATAATAATATTAGTAAATACAATTTATCAATAATACTGGATATTAATATTTCTTCATTCTTTTCTATTGCAATATTCAATCATATTTCAAGAAGGTGGGAAGGAAAAAGGATTGCAGGTTTGACACAATTTAAAAAAAATGTGTATTTGCTGTGGGTTTTCTTCCTTTTTCTTATAAACAATTTCATATTAGATTGAGAATATATGGAGCAATAAAAACCGTTCATATTAGCGTTGATAAAAAGTGTCCTGTAATCCTATGAAACAGATAATCAGCAACACAAATGACAGTATTAAAAATAAGTTTGAAAATACATATACTTATTCGGGAAGCTGCTTAAAAAAAGTAATGCTCAGAAGCAAGTAATTTAGACTCACGTTCGATCACACTACAGACAAAAAATTTAGACAAATCTCTGATAGTAGTGCTACAGAAATTAATGTAAAAAAAAAACATTTTATAAAATACTAATACGATGAATTAGTAAAGAAATATAAGATAGATCAGCAGTGAAATTGGAATTCATTAATTTCAAATTCCACCATCAGAAGAAATCCTCAACTCGTCACAGATTAACTAATCGAATTGCCAGAATGGAAAGTTCTAGGCTAATCGAAATTTAAAAGGTTAATTGGCAATATTTGTGGAAGAAATATCAGATACAGTGTTGAGTTAAAAAAAAGTATCCAACTAAAGACAAGAAAAAACTAATCGACTCAAGAAAAACATAGCTCGAGTTTTACTGTGGCTTGGAGTTAGATGTGATCTGGTAAATGCGATTTATTAGTTGAGACAGGTTGGAATTTTATCGATTCCACTGATTAACTGATTCCACGAAATTCAGGTTATGTTCATAATAGTCACTACAAGTTTTCCTCTTTAAAACTTTCTTACACAGTTAACCTTTTTCTATGGACATTTTAATGAGTACTGATGATTATTTGGAATAGCGTTCCATAGGTAATAGATAAAGAAATTTCATCAGTGGTAGTAATGCAGTCGTTAGGTTAGTTCGTAGCCTTAGTTTGGTAGTTATTTTAGGTAACAAAATATCTTATAAAACTATACTCCACGTACTTATTTAAAAAAAAAAAAACAATTAATATAGACTACAGGTACGGTACTAAACCTGCAGGAAAATCGGCCTTGGCGGGCCGCTTGGCGCAGTTGGTTGGGGCGTCGCAACTTCAACTTGCTGTCGTTTAAGTGGTCGTGGGTTCGAATCCCGCTCCACCGTCAGGCATTTATGTGTAATCATTCACCTCATTACCCACGCACAAGTCTCGGACTCATGTGGGCGTCATCAGCAATAAAAAAAAAAAAAAAAAAAAAAATCCATTTTTCCATTAATTAGGTATCCAGACATTTCAATGACAGTGTACGATTGAACATTCAATATTTAGACATTTCTATGACCTTTTATAAAAATTAGTTTAAAACGTAGTTATTTAGTGACATTTTATCAAAACTGAATTTATTATATTTCAAGAATGAAGCTGTTACACCATTATCATCTTCAACCTAGGGAAAGCATAGGTATTGAGTTTTTAAAAAAATAAGTGAAATATTGACAAATGTGTTTTTATACATCATGCTCAAATTATTAATGAAAAATAAGACGAAATTGTCACAACCACATTTATTAAAACTTCGAGAAACTAGTTTCGGTTGTTACACCATTATCAATCTCAATCAAACTGAAAAACTGAAGTACAGAGAAGCCTTATATATACTATACATGAAATGATACTATTGGCTAAGAGGGAAAGAGGCTGACCTTAATCGGACGTTGTGATTGGTTATCAAGTCACGCCCCCTGGTGGGAGGAGTAACAAGCAAAAATACGAGTCAAATCAATAACTAAACAATGTGAACATCACGAAAGTAACAAAAAATTTGTAATAAGGCTAGAATTTAATCAAATTAAAATTAAAAATTCTTTTAAAAATTAGAAGCTCACTGAAATGCAATCAAGGACTGAGAAATACACATAAGAATTGCTTTTTAAAAATAGGCTGGAATTATAATGAAACCAAGTTAGTTGTATTGAATTGGTTAAAATAAATTTGCTCAAATTATTACTATATTATATTTCGATTAAGTAAAATTGACAACAATTTTATATCATGATTTTTCAATTTGCATTATAAGATAGCAATTTCATTGTTTTATGAAAATATATATTTTTGTATGTACTATTGGAAGACTATTAAGATTGATTATTAGAAACAAAAGCTATAGTTTGTGATGTAAAAATTAATGTTAAAATTAATGAATGAATAAATATGGTTATGACATCCTCACAGCCACTTCATTTTTGAAATCGACAAACCGTTTTAAGAATATTATGCACACTCGAATCTACTTAAAGTAAAGTACTTGTATGTTGTAAAATTTGAAACGTCACCAAAAATATTGAAGACAATAGAATTATGAGTTGGAAATTCAAGAATTTTCCTACAAAATTTCTCTGATCAATCTTTTACTCTACAGATTACATTAATAGTTATTACAGAATAAAGTTATAACTCACTGTAAATTAGATAATTTCAAATATTATTGTGACTATTATTATCAAAGTGAAATCTTAGACTATCAGAATTGCACAAATTATACAATTTTTTTTTGAGGATGAAGCCCACATACGTCTGAGACCTATGAGTTGGTTGATGGTGATTTATGAGTTGGACCTACAGTTTTAGGTGGGTTCCGAACCACCGGGAAGTGATTTTCAGCAGAGAACAGTGTCTTTTTGCTGGCCAATCTAATCGGTCAACGTTACGAACAGGACCTACGAGAACGCAGCTTATCTATCTGATTGAACAGATACCTGCTACGGCTCTCGGCTATCACTTCCTCAGGTTATTATTCCAACTTGAGTACCGGACATTGCAATACATCTAGATTGCTCCTAGGAATGGCAAACTTTACAAGAGCTATTGAACCCTCATTGAAAGTTGTGCTGCACATTCATTGAAGGTACATGAAGCATTAGGTGTACCACCCCTTGTAGTGACTGAAAATCTATTTACAACAGAAATATATCTATTTACAGAATATATATGTCAGTTAAGTGATAGCGAAACTACTTATTTAAACACCGCAATCAAAATTGAGGTAACTATCATCACTCCTAACTTCCGCAAAATCCTAAATGGAAACGCTTTCAAACAATTTCTATAGCATTGAAGTTTGCCAGATGGTCTAAGCAGTCACTTTCTCAAAACATGAAACCCAATAAATCATTGTAGGATTGAAATGTTCACGGTTCATGATTTGATTACTGTTATTCAATTCTATGTATTTCTATCATAATACTGTAGTTACTATTGATGCTGTCAATTCCATTTATATTTTTATATTATACATAACTATACATTCAATTTATATTAACAATAGCCAGGTTTAGATGCTCTTAGCATCTTCAACTGTGGGACAGCCTAGGAATTATGTATTTTAAAATACGTAAAATTAAAATATGTGTGTTTTATTCATCATGTTCAAAATATTACTGTATTATATTAAGTCAAATTAAAAAATTATTACTGTATTATATTAAGAATAAGTAGGGAAGTGATAGCCGCGAGCCGTAGCAGGTATCTGTTCAATCAGAGAGATAAGCTGCGTTCTCGTAGGTTCTGTTCGTAACGGTGACCGATTAGATTGGCCATCAAAAAAGACACTGTTCTCTGCTGTAAAATCACTTCCCGGTGGTTTGGAACCCACCTAAAACTGTAGGTCCAGCTCATCAATCACCATCATCCAACTCATTACCCACGCACAGGTCTCAGACCTATGTGGGCTTCATCCTCCAAAAAAAAAAGAATAAGTTAAATTGACAACAGAAAATTATGATTTTGTAATTTGCATTATAAGATCGTCATTTCATTGTTTTATGAAACTACATATTATTGTACTACTGAGTTTGTATTTTCTATTGTGTTTGGAAGGAATAAATAATAATAATTTGAATATGTAATCATGTTCAAATTATTACTGAAATCATCATAAAGACTTTCTACCATATGCTATCCGTGCTACCGTGCGCCATGAGCCATCTATTTTACAAATTTATATTAAATTAAATAATGATGAATAGCCTAAGAATGATGAATAGCCTAAATGAAATAAACAAAATAATATTACTTATAAAAAATATCGAGTTGGCCTACCAGATGAAGCAATTCTATAAAAAAGCTGAAATTACATGCTAAATTTCTTTTCATGCCCTTAAAAATTCCATGGTTAAGATAATTGGAATTTTAGTGACAAAAGCTTTTGAATCAATGATAAAGCTTATGAATGAGAATTCTCAGATAACTTGAGCATAAACACTTATTTTAAAAAAGCGTTTGAAGCAGTCTCATGATATAGTTTTGGCTCCCACGTTTCCAACAAAGTTCAAATTTCTCAACTTCTTGAAACTTTTTGCACAGTACATCCTATTACTTCTCTTTAAATCAATACGAATTGTATGAGGTTTTTTAAAGTGTCAATATAAGTAAGACCAGACAATTATAATTGTCTTTGGTGAGACTGACATTACCTTCAAAGATTGAGGTAAATTATTCTGAAAATGACATTATGCGGAAGTTGGCCGAAAACCAAGCTGTTCCTTTCCAATCATTTGTATGTGGAAAGAATAAATAAATTAATGAAAAAATCAGATACAATTCCACAGAAAATACTGTAAAAAGATTACATGTTATATTTTTTATAATATCTCTCAAACTCTTCAATAGAGAAAATAATTAAAATATGAACGACAAAAGTCATCTTTCCATCAATCTTCAAATCTTAGGAACAAGAATATTATTCGCAAATTGGCAAATGGCGATTATTATAAATTGCCTTTTAATAACAAGAATATTATTCTTAATGAAAAATAAGACGAAATTGTCACAACCACATTTATTAAGTCTTCGAGAAACTGGTTTCGGTTGTTACACCATTATCAATCTCAATCAAACTGAAAACTAAAGTACAGAGAAGCCTGTAGTACTTTAGTTTTCAGTTTGATTGAGATTGATAATGATGTAACAACCGAAACTAGTTTCTCGAAGTTTTAATAAATGTGGTTGTGACAATTTCGTCTTATTTTTCATTATGGATACCTTCCACAATATCACCTTCGCCATTACTAAGAAAGAATATTATTCTTGTTCCTAAGATTTTAAGATTGATGGAAGAATTACTTTTGTGACACATATATTAATGATTTTCTTTATTTAAGAGTTTAAGAGATATAATCATATAACTGGAGCATGTGAGAGCTCATGAGGCATATAAGAAACATTTGAAGCAGCACTCACAAGATAGCTATAGTTATAGTGGAACATTAGGTGGTACATTTGGAAATGTCAAGTGGCAAACAACGATTGAGGAAGTGAAACACGAATTCTTTGTTCATTAATAAAAGAAAAAAATCTAAATTCACGGTCCTAATCTGGAAGGCGTGCCTTACTATAAAGCCTACACCTACTTCACATACACTGATTGCCTTGAAGTGAAAGCTTGTGTCGTTTCGGATACTAATTGCCCAGTTGAAAAAATATTTTTATATTTTTTATTTCCATCTACAGCTCTCACAATAGTTATAAATATAGTGGGTGAAAAAGAAGGAGAGATAATCAGTAATCAGAGAGAGTGAGAGAGAGAGAGAAAGAGTGAGAGGAGAGATAGAGAGAGACTATCCAAATTTTTCAAATTACTCAGTTTGTCAGACAGAACCCGTTATACAGCAGAATGAGATTCTAAAAGCTCTAACATTTTGTGACAAGCATGAAGAAACAAAATAATACTGTTGATAATAATAATAATAATATTAATAATAATAATAATAATAATAATAAATGTAAACACAGAAAACACAAAAAACTAACTGTATAGCAATTGTGTGACTAAATGTATTATGAGTACCTTAGCAGCTTGCGAAACAATTTCAGGAAACTACTTTTACAATATTTAGTGGGTACATACTTGATCAATAATCCGTATGTACTCTTAATACCAGCCATTAGGCTGTGAGGTCGGCAATAATAATGATGATAATAATAATAATAATAATAATAATAATAATAATAATAATAATAATAATAATAATAATAATGCTGTTAATAATAATAATAATAATAATAATAATAATAATAATAATAATGCTGTTAATGAAAGGAGAAAAGGTGAAACATTAGGATGATGAAGAAATTAACGAAGAACAAAATGAAGTGGACTTTAAACAAAGACAAAGAAAGAGAAGTAGGAAATACCAGACTTCCAGAAAGCAAATTAGTGACACTAATTACTTTCAGAAAAAAACTAACAACATACCAGAATTATAGCAGGATTAAGTTTAATTCACCTACAAATTACTTAATTCTAGTCTCTAGTACCGTATTTAATAATTACGTTGAAAAACCATAATTGCCACTGCACACTGTTATTGAAGTACTTTTCTAGTTGGGAATGACAATTTTCTCCTAATATAGGAAAATTTATCGCATTTTTTTCTAGGGTCTTCAAATTAGTACGAACTAAGCCGCATGCTTCTCTATATAAGTTTATTTTTTTCTGTAATCAAGAGTTCAATAATTTTCAATAGCTACCTCGATTCCTAGCGACGATTCTACGCTTCCATCAAGAATGGAAAACTCGTACAGTAGTCTCTATAGTAACGACAAGGGCCGTTTTCAGAGCACGTTTAGCCACAGCGGAACGGGAAAATTTACTACAGTTGGGGTCTGACGAGTTGATCCCTGGCCGATTCTTCCCCTTCTCCTCCAACTTTCTGGTACTGTGCGTTGCAATGACATATGCAGGCTACTTGAAACGCAGAAAACCTGTTTGTTTCTGGCCGTAGTTTTCAAATTAGGAATAAAGCATTAATAGAGCATGCGCAGTTGGCTTCCTACTACTGCCGCCTGCTCCCGCACCGAAAAACCAGGTATCAACTTGTCAGACCACAACTGTACAGTGTACCGTCTAACTATTGGAAAATTATCTTTACATAAATTTTTAGTGTTTTTTCGGTTTTTGCAAAATTGTTTCAGAGAATTTTCTTCCATTTTACTAATTGTATTTTTCTTGTATATGAAATGAATAAACTATGAATATTGGACAAATGTTCGGAGAAAATTGAAAAAATTGAAATTGAATTGAAATCTTGTTAAATTATCAGGGCCTTCCACCAAATGCATCATTATTGTATTCTAGAGAAGTATGGATATTTGATAATTCTCTATTCGTCGTAGACTCGCCATCTCGTTAGACCAGCTTTACTGAAAGCAGTTCAGTACCTTTTTCAATTTTTTTTTTTCGGAGGATGAAGCCCACATAGGTCTGAGACCTGTGGATGGGTAATGAATTTGATGATGGTGATTAATGAGATGGACCTACAATTTTAGGTGGGTTCCGAACCACCGGGAAGTGATTTTACAGCAGAGAACAAAGTATTTTTCCTAAAACTGCTCGTAAAGTAGTTCTTTACTTACTGAAAACGAATTGTAAAATGCCTCTATACTGCTCCGCAAGCGGTAAAGTACTTTACGCTCGCCAGCTGTTTTCTTTACGCTTCTGTTTTGATTTTGATGCCTTCTCATTGGTGGATCACGGAATCCGTGAAATTCACATAACCTCAAAAATAGCGTACGCTAACCAAATCCGCGCACGGTCTGTGATGTTACAAACTACAAACTTTTATTGTGTTGGAATCCAGAACTGCAGTTTTAGGAAAAATATTGTATGCAATTCGCGCGTGAAGCTTCTTTATCGCTCTCGCAAAATTACTGCGCTCCGCTAAGCGTCGCGCAGTAAATGTTTTGACTCGAGCGATAAAGTCGCGCTTCACGCTCTTAATACATAAATAACTATTTTGCTTGCCAATCCAATCGGTCACCCTTACAAAGAGTGTCCAGTAGTTTCGTAGCTCACCTCTGATTGAACAGATACCTGCTATTTTTGAGCAAACCTCTGCTACAATCTTGTGAATATTTCATCAGCTCCCACCTTCTGAATGTTGCCGGTTTCATAACATTCCCAGCTTTAGATGGATATATTTTGAACGGTGTGCGCATTAATCTTAATTTACGATTTCCGCTAAATCTGGCTTCGCTTTGAAATGAGAGACCAGCTCAAAAACGTAGCCAACTTTTTTAAAAAGGCGCCATGTTCGATGGCAAATTAAAGTTAATTTATCAAAAGTTGCTTGACCCGCGTTGTGCAGAATTGAAATGGGGGTAATAATGATAATAAATTAGGATAATGATGTGGTTCCGTTGGCCCCCAGGCTGCAGGTTGGTGTGATTTATTAGCTCTGTTACAAGGTCTCGTTTTTTCAATAGCTCTTCTTCTTCATATTTATGGTTTGCTTCCTTTTCTGTCGTGCACATTAAGGTCGAATGCCGTTGAAGAATTCAAATGGCAAGCGATTGAGTTGGTTCCGATTCACACAACATCAACATCAACATAAGAATCAACATATAATCATTTCAAACGCTTCAGGCTCAAATTCGATTAATATTCTCGGATTTAATTCGAATTTAAGTGAATTGTCTTTCTGATGTTCCCTCGATTTGGTTGGGCTTCATGTGGGCCTGAGGGTTTTTCTTAGAACCCGCGTTGTGTATAAATTCAGAGCTGGGAAACGAAATACATGATGTAATACGAATTCATGGTAATGATGTATTGTGTGGTATAAAGTAAATATTATAGTTCATCTTCATTACAAAAAAATGAATAAAAAGGTAATGCTGTGTGTTTGTTTCAAAGTGATTCACAAACATCAAGTGAGCTCAACGCATATTGAAGCGAGGCGAAAATGTGTTTTGTATGTGAACAGAACATTGCACAAGTCATCACACAAGACAAGGAGGAAGCGTGTTCTGTCTCAAGTGCCATGCAAAAGTCTGTGACTGGTCCGGAACCATTTTATTCAATTTCGGGAATATTATTAGGGCTTTGAAATGTTATCTATTGCTATGAGGAAAAATGTTTTTCTTCAATTATTTTGTGAAATATGGGGGTTCAAAGTAGAAGTTTTGGGGGGGCAACTGATCTCACCTATGAGTGATTTTAAATTTTTGATAAATTTTCCATAACTAAAAGAAACCTTGAGAAATAACATGACATATTTTTTATTTCAATCTAAAAAATAGTTTTTTTCAAAATATTTTTTTGAATAATTGAAATTTTTAACAGATTTACTTTTTTTTTAATTTAAAAAAATGTATTTTGAAAAAACTAATTGATTGGAGTAAAAAATATTTCATTTTATTCCTTGAGGTGTATTTTAGTTACAGAAAATTTATCGAAAGTTTAAATTCAATTGCCCCCAAAAACCGAAAAATTTCAACTTGAACTCCCATATTTCACAAAAGATTAATGAAAAAAACACTTTTTTTCACAGCAATAGATAACATTTCAAAGCCTTAATATCATCCAAGAAACTTCGGGAAAAAATTATGAATAAAAACCCTGCGAAAAGCCTCAAAAAGGTTTCCTACGACTATTCCACTACCTGGTCATTTCAATTTCAAATTTTTTTCTGCAACATCCTACTAAAAGTATTTCATTCTTTATTTTCTAGGTACACCTACTTGTTGGCTTCAAACATCAACTGAATTTTAGCTGATTCTTCGTATCTGGTTCAAGATTCGAAAAACAAGATGGCGGCCAGTGGCTATCGCGTAATAAAGACGCTCTTCTGGTCTCGTCTACCGAATCATGCGTGGCCAATTATGGACGACGAATAGTGCTGTGTCAAGCGGTGGCAATCATTCTTTCTACCGTTCTGTCCAAGAAGAAGAAAATGAAGAAGAAGAAGAAGTATAAGAAGAGGAAGAAAAATAAGGATAAGGAGAGAATGAAGGAAGCAGAAGAATATTGAAGAGATGGATGGATTCAGTCCGCTTGTAATAATTATTGTCAGGATGGGACCGCATTCCTACGGTGGTTGCGTATGGAGCCGATAACCTATTTAATATACCTATGTAGGTGATAATATCTATATATATATTACCTATACCTGGAGGTATATATACCTATATTTATTGCCAACAACATATACAGGGAAGATGACCGAGGAAGCATTCAGAATGAATCGTCAGCTGTCAATACAGGATTGCAATAGCTTCCACTATTAATCGAAATCATACAAAGATTTTCCTTCATAGTTCAAGTTCTCAATCAAGTGTATAAATCCATTCAGTATGTTACCGTTGCAATAATTGAAGCTGGTTCCATGATCTACTGGTGGACACAACCATATATATAATGCAATAGATGCGGTTGGCTCAACTCTATTTAAAAAAATAACGACAAATCTGCATTGCACTTAATCTGGTTTGCTGAACTCTATCAGACATTTTTTGGAGATTACGTCTTAGAGTATAAGACAAGTCAGATCAACATTTATGCAATTGTATACACTAGTAACCACCATAACTACTACATCAATTAGTTGAGGTGAGGCTTAATTTTGATATGAAAGGAACTCTTGTACACTATAAAAAGATTTATAAACTAAATATTTTTTCAATTGTTTTTTAAATATTTCTATATTTTCAACTCTTTAAAAACTGCGGTAGCTTGTTGTAGAGTTTCCTACCTATATAACTAGGTTTTTGTTTGAATAAGCTTCTATTGTGACTCACCAAGTGATAATCTCCTCGGCTTCCTGTATTATAATCGTATACGTCAAGATTTTGGTTAATATCACTCTTTTTTACATATAAAGTAGCTTCATACACATATAAGCAGGGTACAGTTGGGAGACCGAGTCTCTTGAACAACGGCCTACATGAATCTAATCTATTTACTCTTTTCGCACACCTAACAGCTTTCTTTTGGATCTTAAACACCCTATTCAAAAATATCTGTAAAAAATTCAGTTTTTCAAAAACTATTTGTTAGATTGAAATAGAAAATATGTCATTTTATTCCTCGAGGTGTTTTTTAGTTATAGAAAATTACCAAGAGTTTAAAATAACTTGTAGAAGAGATCAAATGTCCCCAAAACCGAAAATTTTCAACTTTGAGCCCCTATATTTCACAAAATATAAAATAAAATTTTTTTCCCTCACTGCAATAGATAACACTTCAAAGTCCTAATAATACCCAACATAAGAAACTTCGAAAAAAATTATGACCAAAAACCCTGCGTACAGCCTTAAACAGAAATATAACACATAAAATCAGACAGAACATTATTTAGAGAGTCAAAATAGCCTTGAAACCAGGCATTCTGGAAACAGACATTTTCAAACAGGTGCGCGTCTGAACACTTTGATCTTTGAGTGGCATCTCAATTTTTGCCGTTTCCTTGACACTGAGGAGTCACACAAGACTCCGAACAGAAAACCCGCGACCAGAATCCTGGCACACAAGACTGAAAGAAAACTATTTCGTCATCTTAGTAGATCTAATGAAAAACTAGATAAACAGCATTCTGTAAATCCAGACATCTAGAGGTTCACATCTGTCCCAGACCATGCATGCCGCGACCAGAATCCTGGCACACAAGACTGAAAGAAAACTATTTCGTCATCTTAGTAGATCTAATGAAAAACTAGATAAACAGCATTCTGTAAATCCAGACATCTAGAGGTTCACATCTGTCCCAGACCATGCATGCCTTATCTTCTAGATCTAGTATATCTATAGATGGCATCTTTATAAAATGATTTACCAATATAAGTTACAATGGTATATCTATATATTTATAAAGATCACTATAATAAATCTATATAGATCACCATAGTATATCTATGTGGATCTCTATAAAAATGTATATACATCACCGTATATATATTTATATATCTTATAGATAGGTGATACACATCTACTGGTTCACATCTGTCCCAGACAATGCATGCCTCGTCTTCTAGATCTAGTACATCTATAGATGGCATCTCTATAAAATGATTTACCAATATAAGTTACAATGGTATATCTATATATTTATAAAGATCACTGTAATAAATCTATATAGATCACCATAGTATATCTATGTGGATCTCTATAAAAATTTATATACATCACCATAATATATATTTATATATCTTATAGATGATACACATCTACTGAATCGAAGCCTCTGATTGGTCAGTGAGAATCTTCACGCTTCTCAGAATGGAAGCGTAGTATCCTAATCAATTTGCTGGTTGAGGATTGAAAATAGTTTCCAAGCCACTTACCCACAACGTTAGCTCTCAATCCCTATCTGCTACGAAATGATACAAAATTGGAGTAAAAAATTGGAATTCACACATACTGACCAATACTGACAGAAAATGAATTTTTCCAAGCAATCGAGTCCCACAGTTCATTCGTTTCAGGAGTAACGGATTTGCTTATTTGTTGTGAAAGAATCACAGTTAGCTTGCATGGTGTACGGAGTTAGTAAATTGAATTATTGGATAAAAATATGCCAGAAGTTATCAAGAATCGAACTCACACAAAATCAAATCGATTACAGTTCGCTTCTTGCATCGTGTCCGGGGATAGTGAATTCAATTATGAGGAGAAATATGCCATAGGTTACAAAGAATCAAACCCTGACTGCCAAATTTATCAGTTAGAATTACAAGAATATTGCAGTTGAAATGGAATATATCTAGTATAAGAAAATTTCAATACTGATATATAGATTGAAATTATTTTTAAATTAATGAAGCTCTGTAGGTTCTAGTTTGAATGATGCTATGACTAAGCATTTTACTTTATTGACTGGCCAATTTGAAAGCAAATTTATTGAGCAACCCCTTATTATCAAGTACAATGCAATTCATTGAATCAGCAGATAGTAGATTCAGCCTATAAGTTTTATAGTAGAGGAGATACCAGTATAATATATATCATGCTGTCCAGCTCTAAAATACCAACATTTATAATATAATAAAGGGATTATTTTGACCAACTCGAAGGAAGATGTATTTGTTAATTTGATATCATATCTGTTGTTGATTTTAATTTGATCATTGGATGAAGTTTGATTCAAAACAGTTAAAACCTTGAATTTATAAAAATGTTGCGGGATACTTGTGAATTTTATAGATTTTATGGTAGTATTTCTCTTTTTGTGTTTCTTGTAAGTTGAAATATAACGTATATCCAATTTGATTTGATACTTACAGATATTTTGGTAACCTCTAGCAGTCTATGCTAGTTGTAGGCCTGAAACAAAATAAGAAAATACTTATATAATGATGATAATTTAGGAAAGGTAATTCTCATAAAAATGGAAAAAAGTATATTGAAACTAGATTCCGGCAACGGTTACATTCATACATTATATTATTTTGTAATGTATCTCTCGTATCTCTCTGTTCATTAATATTTTTAATTGCTATTGTTATATTTTTGTATTGTGTTTCTATGTAATGATCCGTTGAAATACGAATAAATAAAGAACAGAATTTATTAATTTCGAATTCCTTTAAGCTATTTAATGCTGTTGTTAATAACCGCCATTGCGGAAGTCTTCAGTATAAATTAATAGCACCTAGTGAATTCGAAATGAATAAATTCTATTTCTGTATATTTGTCAGTTTGTTGAATTGTCACTTCAAACTAACTTGTGTCAAATAAATAAATGCCCCAAAAGAGTGTTACTATTAGGCTATTGGCTAACAAAAGCCTCTGATAGGCTGAACTGATATAAATGAGTACTGAGAACCATTGGTTAGCTCCTCCCATTGTTACAAGTGGGCGTGACAAGTCTCAGAAGTCAGCCAATCACAGCGCAGCATTGTCAGCCTATCAGAGTCATTTTGTTAGCCAATAGTATCCCTTCTTTTTGGTTAGGCTACAAATTTAGCTGTTAAAATTTTAGTTTTAGTTTTATTGACAATGCCAGAACTACAGGAACAAGTATTTCGTTTTCTACAATAGATGTGGTTGTAACTACATCATGTCTCATCTATTAACATTCAACATCATTCATTTTTCATTTTTCCATGAAATAATAACCCAAAAATCACAATTCTGAGAATAAATGTGGTATTCATTGTGGACATCTTCATATATCCACCAAACATCACCATCAAAATTCTGAATTCATTTGTAGCCTACTTAGTTTCAATTGATGTTACACAACAAATTGCTAGCAAAACATAGTAAACTAGAATAATCGTCAAGCTTAATTTATGGTACAAAATTACAGCCCAATTAGGTTAATGGCCATAAATATGCAATTACTAAAGCAGGCGTTGATAAATAATAAATCAATATAAATGATTCATTGATGACATAATCATCCATTAGGACGTACTTAATCAGAGCTAATAAACATTCGGAACTAATGCACTTAAAAATTACGTTCCAGAAAATTCCAATCTGATTTATAAATAAAATACCGAGAATGACAGATTAGTGAAAGTATTTCTAAATTTATTGAGATGGTTGTAACTGTCCGTATTATCAAGTTACATCAATTGGACGATTTATTAGCTCTTTCTCCTTCTCTTTCTCTACGATATCATAGTAAACACTCCTCCAACACCAGAGAGGTCAGAGGTTGACCGATTATTTTTGAATTGCTGCTATTCGCAATAAATATTACAAATTACGCGAGCCATGAACCCCAGATAACAGGCAGAGAAAAATAATAATTCAGTGTCTAAATCGACAGGTGAATCTACTTTCTATCGTTTTCCTCGGGTAAACCAATATTAAATTTAGATGGAAAATCGATCTTACAATAGAGAAAAGCAAATGAATTACATAACTTATGGCTTTTAAATAATACTATGACTTCCAAATGCAAACAAATTTGGTAAAAAATATAGACATCTCTTTTACTTTCATCTTCATGGATTGAGATATCAGATGATTTAGCTGCTATTAGAGCCCAGAAAATTTCTACAACTATCGGGAGGGTATACCATCAAAGAAAGGGCCTCCCCTACCACAAAAAAGGAAATACAGCTTTGAAGAAGAAGAGGTGAAAGGAGGAGGGGGATGATGATGAGGAGAGTAGAGAAGAAGAACAGGAAGTAAACTAAGAAGAAGGGAGGGAAGAAACGAAGGATGAGATGATGGTGAAGAAGAGAAGAGACGACGACGGAAAATTGAAAAAGGAATTGAATAGTTTACTGCCACCAATAGAAGAAGGTAACACAGACGTAAATGTTACAAGTAAATAGTAAATGGAAACGTCCAAGCTATTTTCGCCGACAGCAAGAACAGAACCAAAGTACTGTATTTCTAACCCAAGAAACAATGAGCCGATTACGAAATGGATACCTTTTCAAATACGAAACAAGAGAGAAAGACAAATACACGTTCAGTATTAAATTTCTCACGTCATAATACCCGAAGCGTTCAAGGCCTTTGCCACAGCAATGATATATATCTATATATATGTAAATCAATAGCCGACAGTGATATAACGACCGGCTCATTTGAATACAAGAAATTGGATAGAAATTTATTTCAATTATTTTTCTTTTAATAGCTTGTTTTGGACGGCTGCATTCCAACTCGCCAGAAGCATAACTACTGTAAAGGTTAATTAAGTTATTCGGGCTTTACTTGCAGGTACAAAGTTGTTAAAACGAAAGTTAAATGTCAAAAGTTAAAAACGTAACCTCCAAATCCGTTAGACTGATGTAACGGACAAGAAACGATACGAATTTTACGCAACGAAAATCACTTCAAGCCCTACTATCCCATTTTTAAAACACGCACATCTAATCAATCCTTCCCGGTTTTTTCTTATACGTCTCTTTTTTAACGAGCAGAAAAGGATGTAACTAGTTTGAGCACTTGACGGGCAGTTAACTAATTGCTAGGCCACTTCACACCAACAGTTAGCAAATCTAGTTTATAGTAGCAGCCTAATGATTAGCCATATACTAGTAGTAATAGTTGGCTCAATTAGTAGTAAAGGATTGACTTTTTTCGGTGTTCTCTATGCTTTTAAAACATTACATTAGAAGCATGCATATGCGGGTAGAGGTAGATGAGGGCCTTGAAAAGTGTGAAATACAGTGTACAAAAAATTAGGTAGGATTAGTAACCTAATAAGCATGTCATAATGTAGGGCAGCGGTTCCCAACCTTTTTTCTTCTGCGTACCCCTTAGACAATTTTACAGACATAGTACCCCAAAGTCCTAACTACTTTTTTACTTTACTATAACAATATTATAGAGTGATTAATGCCCATTTATTGCAATATTTGAACAACATTTCGACGCCTATGAATGGGAATTCAGCTAAAGAAATAAAATAGTAGGTAACACAATAATTTCTGCTGAACACCGATTTCTTTTATTGAGGACATCGAATGTAATATGTTTAGAGAAAAATATTATAATTTAAATTAAAAAATGTTACTAAAATATAGCCTACATAGAAGTGTCAGAATAGAATACATTATAGATAGAATAGTCGCACAACAGAAACTGCTCACCTCTAGCATAGAACAACCATTCCTTAGTCTATGCCACTAGACAATGAACATCCGCCATTATGGATTATTTTTTGCGTACCCCCAACTAGGACACTGTGTACCCCTAAGGGGTACGCGTACCCCAGGTTGGGAACCGCTGGTGTAGGGGAATGCAGTGTGTGCTTAATTCATAGTGGGGACCCGTCAAATTATCGCAGTGTTTTATCTGTTATTTCAAGACGCAATGTGTCCAGATCGCTGGTAAAACACAATCGCAGGTAGGCCTTTCAAGCGCACTATCGCAATAAGTGTCTCTGTTTGGCGGGTATTAATTATATTAACTAGGTTTTTTTTTTGACGATGAAGCCCACATAGGTCTTAGAACTGTGCGTGGGTAATGAGTTGGATGATGGTGATTGATGAGTTGGACCTACAGTTTTAGATGGGTTCCGAACCACCGGGAAGTGATTTACAGCAGAGAACAGTGTCTTTTTTGCTGGCCAATCTAATCGGTCACCGTTACAAACAGGACCTACAAGAACGCAGTTTAACTCTATCTGATTGAACAGACACCTGCTACAGCTCACGGCTATCACTTGCCTAACGGTAAGAACTGTTACAAACTAGAAATCGAACAATCTGATCAATGTTTGTAACAGAATTGTATTATTAGCTTATTTGTGTTGTATTTATGTAATTAATTCGAATATTCCTCATTACTATCTATAAAACTCCAAGAAAATTCCACTAGATGAAAAAAGTTCATTTTGAAAATTCAGTTACTGAAGTAGGCTAATCTGAATTCTTCCATTTGGAAATGGAAACCAAGTTGATGTCGCAAATCAAATTAGACACATTCTTCAAAACATTTTGAACCACAACGTTACATATTACTGTTCTTCAGTATCTCACAGGAAATAATCTCAATCATGTCCGACTTTTAGGTGTAAACTATGTAAATTTTTCTACTAGAAGACCGTTAGTGTAAATGTTTAGGTATTTAGGTGTAGACTATGTGAATTTTCCTACCAAAAGACCAATATAGGGAAAAAAAAGGAAGTGATAGCCTTGAGCCGGAACAGCCTGTTCCGAACAGGTATCTGTTCAATCAGACAGAGATAAGCAAAGAACTCATGGGTCCTCTTTGTAAGGGTGACCAATTCGATGAGCCAGCAAAAAGACGCTTTTCTCTGCTGTAAAATCACTTCCCGGTGGTTCGTAACCCACCTAAAACTGAAGGTCCAACTCCAACTCATCAATCACCATCCAACAACTCATTACCTATGTACAGGTCTCATATTTAAGTGGGCTTCATCCTCAAGAAAAAATAATAGGTTTATTAGGTATTGCTCTAGGGTAAAAAGAACCTTAAAAATATTAAATACCAAGCCACGAGAGTATAAAATACTATCTTGAGAAATGTCAAGACATATATTTTCTTAGCAAAGGTAATTAAAATGTTTAGTAGAGTCTTTTAATAGTTTGGGTGTTCTATGGTTTTAGTATTTGTACTACAATGGCGATCTGCGAGGTGGAATAGTTGATATTTTCACTTTCGTCTGACATGCAGAACAATTTAAAATAAATAAGAATTAAGTTTTTCTTACATGAGGAAAAACAAGTATTTGGCTCGAAGCCCAAAAGGTCCTACTGGCATCGCTTCCATCCCAAAAACTTTTTCTGTCTCATTTAAGAAAAACTCAATTTTTATTGATTTAAAATTTTTCTGCATGTCAGTCGAGTTAAGAGAAAATATCAGTACATTATTTATTTATTACAAAAAACACAATCAAGTAAAGATACAACAGGCACAGCCCACTACTGCTTTCTTAGCAAATTTGTAACTGAAAAATCCAAATTTTAGGTTATGTCCAAAATAAACGAAATATTTCAATTTGAAGTATAATTACTGATTCTTTCCAATAAAAAATATCAAATTAGAAGTTCACTTAAAAACGTAGCATTAAAACAGTCCAATAGTCCAAAGAAAGAAGGTTGGTAAGTTAATTAAAAACTTATTTTAAATTACTAAGTTATTTTTCATATGCCGGGGGGGGGGGGGGGGGGAGTTATGCTTGAAGATAATCTATTTTTGATTTACAAAATCATCTAACTATTTTCAACTATTTTTTGAAACTATTTACGTTTTTTTAACTATTAAGCCTAACAAATAGTTTATTTTACAAATTTTAATTTTATATAGTCCTAACTTTGAATTTTGTTTCAGATTTTAGAGCCGAAAATTTAGAAATCAAACCATTATGTCTTGTTCCATAAATCAAACCATAAATCTTGTTCAATAAATAACCTTAATTCATATTATAATAATGTACAAATTTCCAAATCAACCACCTGAACATGAATATAGGCTACTGCCTTTTTTTAAAGCCCTCCACTTACCTTAATAACCACGTCCATTCCTTGAACACTTTCTCTACATACAAAACCAACTATTATGCATAGAGACCATTTTGAAATGCATCCTCATAAAACTATAAAGCAATACTGTACTCTAGTAAAAAGCACAACTCAAACAGACGGTGCACAGTAATAACAACCCTAAAACCAACTATAAAATGCTCACTATAGGACCATGTGACACACTCATAACCGATAATCGTTTTGAGAAGAGTAACACTAGTCCCATAAAAAGGTGACGAAATCCTAATTGCCGTCTAGATAATACAATGGAAACTCACTTACGGCTTATGGTAATAGTTGAAGATGACTCAAGATTTGCAAGCGATTTTAATGACGTTTGAAGAGCGCGTCTAAAACCGTTAGCAGTGAACGTACCAGCTGCCATGAACGAAGGAACGCACTTGATGAAAGCTGGACATAAACTGTGTACTGTCTGGCACATTGCTTGCAGAACTCCAATAATCGCACAGCAGACTTCATTCAAAATAAACGTTGACTCATTGAGGAGGAAAATACCACTCGAGGCTGCGAAAGGCAAATCATTATCATCAAATCATAATAATCAGTGATGTTCACTTCATCTGACTGGATCTACACCAGCGGGCACAGTCGGATCAGCTTATGGTCAGGTCAGAGATAGTCCAGTCACGGGCAGCAAAGATACATTGAATCTTTGTTAGGTATTCGGTTATGTATCAACATTCAATGTAACATATTCATAATTAGAGAGCAGTTTTGGACTTATCTGTTGCTACTTCACATTCATTGTAATTTTGTCACAATAAATAAATAGCTTCAAATTGAAACAGAATATAAATTAAATATTTGAATTTTAATGCAAAGAAGAAAATAACGGTTAAAATTAAGGAGAAAATGACTAGAAACCCAGTTGATGGATTCCAGTGACAAAGTTTACAAAAGTTACATTGAAGAAACTTTATATTATTTAAAGTTTTGAAAGTAAATATTCGAATCGAGGAAAATGTTTTGTTTTGATTATCCTATAGCAGGGGTGCCCAGCCCCTCTAAGCCTCATGACGCACCCCCTAAATTTAGCACCAGCCCCCCATAAATTAAACACCCCCACAAAAAAAAATCTATTGTCATTAATTGACATTCTATCTGGTGACGTAATACATTTTAGAATGTCGTCAAGTTAAACACGGTTTTAATCAACTTCACCCCCCCCCCGAAATTTTTGGAACCTCCAAGAATTTAAATGACGCAGTCTACGTCATAGCCCCCCACCCCTGCCTATAGATAATATCGCATTTGCAGTTTGGTTTGATTTTATAAATTTTGATAACAAATATTTTTCTTTGGATCATAATGACTGTAATAATCAGCCATCTTAGATTGAGATAACTGTAAAAACTGTTGGCTATTGAAACTGTTGAACATTCAATGTTTGATACAACATAAAAATAGTCTAATATCAAAACTGTCACTGTATTTCAATTATCTATCATTTTCATTAACCTCTACTGGATATACTGGAGGGATGCATTTTACTCCAAAAAGAAGCTTCGTAAGGCTGACGAAGCTTCTTTTTAGAAGTGAAATGCAATTCCAGTATCTCCAGTAAAAATTATGACAAATAAATACAGAGACAGTTTTGATATTAGATTCTTCATAAAGTATTATGTCATGGAAAACATCACAGATAAAAATTATGATGAGAAACCAACTTTTATTGAGTGGAAGACCCACGAACTTATTGTCTGTGTTTACAAAAAATAGTATACAACATTGCATAGAATGCATGTACCGTACAAGTATATTGTGAATATTGCTGATCTAATTCAAAGATGGTGAAATGAAAATGGTGATTGTGATTATGATTATGATTATGATTGTGATGGTGATTATAAAATGGTTGAATGGTAAGATCCAATCATGCACGCAAGTCTGAATAATAATAATAATAATAATAGTTGAGCTCTCAAAACAAGTAGTGATCTGATCACAGTCCTGAACTCAGTGGGCTCATTTACTCAAAGATGACTTTACCTTGGACTTATCATAACTCATGACCTTGAATTAGCCTTGAGGGTTGCAGTTCGATATCCCATCCCGTGAAATAGTCACCGAAGTTTCGATACCGGATGAAAGTATCGATACTGAATCGACACTTTGATACTCGAACCATTTGATACACAATTGCAATCAATTGTATCTATATATAGTATCGACATTGTCAAGTATCGAAACTCCTGCGACAATTTCACTGGATGGGATATCGAACTGCAGCCGCCCCGAGGATTTCTTATCTCAACGGAAACTTGATCATATTATCATGATTCTTCCTTGAGATAACTCAAGGAAAACTTGAGATTCTACAGTTTTTAGTAAACGGTCTTCAAGTGCGTCCTAAGTTGAGGAAGTCTCAATGTAGATTCTCAAATATAGGCTTGAAATCTTGAAAAATCTTCATAGAAAATGAGGAATAGGCATACAAACACAAAGTACATCATAAAATGTTTAAATTATTTTATGTATTTTTTTTATTGCTGATGATGCCCACAAGAGTTCGAGACTTGTGCGTGGGTAATGAGGTGAATGATTATACATAAATGCCTGACGGTGGAGCGGGATTCGAACCCACGACCACTTAAGGCTGTGCGCAGGGTCATAATTTTTTTTCGAAGTTCATCGTATTGGATATTAGAAAGGTATTGAAATGCTAACTATTGCCATGAGAAATTATTTTTTTCGTCAAATATTTCATGGAATATGGAAGTTCAAAGTTGAAATATTTAGGTTTTGGGGGGCAATTGAACTCACCTACAAGTTATTTTAAACATTTTATAATTTTTTTATAACTGAAAGACACCTTGGAGAAAAGAATGACACATTTTTTATTTCAATTTAACAATTGGTCTTTTCAAAATAATTTTTTGAAAAACTAAATTTTTTTGCATGTTTTAAAAATTTTATTTTGAGAAAACTAATTGTTCGACTGGAATGAAAAATATGTCATTTTGTTCCTCAATGTGTCTTTCATTAAAAAAAAAAATTATCAAAAGTTTAAAATAACTTGTAGGGGAGATCAATTACCCCCAAAAACCAAAAAATTTCAACTTTAAACTCCCATATTCCATAAAATATTTGATGAAAAAAATAATTTCTCTTGGCAATAGTCAACATTTCAGATCCTTAATAATATCCAATACAATAAACTTCGAAAAAAAATTATGACCAAAAACCCTGCGCACAGCCTTAAACGACAGCAAGCTGAAGTTGCGACTCCCCAACCAACTGCGCTAAGCGGTCCGCCAATTCTGGGCCTACAAACACGCTATTCCCAAGACCAAGACATCAATCTTGACCACCATCTCTGACCGAGACTTGATCTGACTGTGCCCGCCAGTGTAAATCCAGCCTTAATCCCTTAGACAGGATCAACAGCTGTACATTCCTTATACAATGACTTGGCCACAATTCTAAATACGATTGGCCAATAGCCAATGGCAAAGAAACAGTTTTACCACTGCAGAAGCTACACAAGAGTGTCCCTCCAAAAATAGGCAGATGAGTGACGGATTTATAAGGTACGAGTCGGCGTAGCATCTTCCATTCAGTGCCTTCGCCCACAATTATTCGCCTATTTCTAAAACCAGGAAGCAGTGACCTAACCTATAAAATCATCAGCCGTTATTGGAAACACTACTAAAACTAATGCACTTCTGAAAAGATCGACATCACCATTATTATAGAGTGGGCGTTACTTTTCAATAGACAAGTACTTTACTTTAAGTGTATTTACTGTACAGCATTATAATGCAAATTGATTATTTTACATGCTACAATGTACAATAATGAACAGTTAGATACTTCAGTAAGAAATGAAAGGCACATGGAATTTCCCCATACAACAGAATGAGGTGTCATACTTAAATTACAGTTGATTTTTTGTTACACAAAAAGATGTGTGGTCAGTCATTCATTTAATGTTCTGCACCATTATTGTGGTTATTCTATGCCATTATGTGGGGCTCAAATACTTCAAATTACCTACCATTTTCTATTTAACATTCATTGACCCTGATCTTGCTTTCTGATGAGAAGTGGGAGTAAAAACACGATATGTGTAGGAGCCGGAAATACGGGTCTGAGTTTGAGGGTAACTCACTTTAAAAGAGCATCATTTGACACGACATTCTACATGACAGAATAAGATTTTTCAATCAAATCAGATTCTATTGATCGAAGTTGATTGAGATCGAAATATTATTAATATTAGATACAGATTTTTATTAATATTATTAATAAAAATTATCACATGATAATCAATCTGAAAAAGTGGTGTAGGCCTACTAATACTTGATGGAGAGAATTATGACATTTAAAATTTAAACGTGACTTGTTGTCATACAATAAATAATTAAAAAATTGTAATTCAATTTTTCAAGTTATTTAGTGCACCTGAATCTAACTTATAGTAATGAACTGCAGTCACTTCATTAATTATTTTGTAACAAAAAAGATATTATTTGAAATTCCATTACATGGAAATTCGGAACCCATCAAGGGTTAGAAACAAATATTGTCGTGTAGGTAAGTGTCATGTCACATACCATAAACCGCACCAGATATAATTTCCGGTTAGAAACTCACTATTCCAGATTAATGAAAAATATAACTTCAAACAACTCAATAGAAGACTAGAGTAATGTTTTACATGGCTCAGTGAGCTAACTACATGCGAGGATCTCAACACAATATAACTTATGAAAGAATATGTTCAAAGTGAATAATTATAGGCTACATACAAGAATTTAGTGAATATACATGAAGGAAAAAAGGATGTATAAAAAAGTATTTTTGTATACTGTAAGTAAAAAAATAGTGGAAAAGTTTAGTTGTATTAAAGTTTCTAGAAAAAAAAAATACTCTTATGCCCGGTTTCTGAGTTGTTCATTAAGTTAAATGGATCATTAACCCTATGTTCCAGCATTGAGTTAATGAACAACTCAGAAACCGGGCATAAGTTTCATACCCTTAGATGGAATCATAACTTCATAATGTATACTCTCTACATAGTATCTAAATTAAATAAACTTTTACTATTACTGCACATATTTATAGTATTACATGTTATTATCTGTAAAGTGCCGACAATTATGGATTCCTCTAAACTTTATAACGATTGTCAATAAGCAAAAACCATATTTCACCATCCCGGGTGGTATCCTTTAGGACGACCTAACAGTTTGATCGACCTACTGCTAACGCAGCATAACCAAACCTAACCTAACCTGGCTAGATGTGACTGAACCACCTTCGTTTACTACGTCGGCCAAAACGACAGTCGTACTAATGGTGTCCTCCCCACCATCCCATCTCGTTGGGTGTAAACCTTTAGCACAACTGATAACTGTTCCCTTAATAGCCATTTTTCCCCTTTTTTTCGGAGGATGAAGCCCACATAGGTCTGAGACTTGTGCGTGGGTAATGAATTGGATGATAGTAATTGATGATTACAGTTTTAGGTGGGTTCCGAACCACCGGGAAGTGGTTTTACAGCAGAGAGAGTCCTTTTTGCTGGCCAATCCAATCGGATTAATTAAAACAATAAAATTATTGAAAAATGTGAACTATAGTTACTGGAAAAAGCTACATCAATGCAGTAGACTTTTGGAGCTCTTTGCTACTGGAGCCAACAGAAAATTCAACCGCCTATGGACCAAGATACCTGTTTCTTCAATCTGTCTGCTTCTACAATGGCTTCTAGCAATAATTCATTCGACAGTGGTAATTATAGTTCGGAAACATGGCTGGGCTAAATCACGACTATCTACTCCCCTTCTTCTTCTTCTTATTCTCTTCCTCCTCCTCCTCCTCCTCAACCACCACCTCTTCTCAGGCTACTAGACTATCTTTAATCAACTCAACTAAAACTAAGATTTACTACAACAGCATAGCAAGCAGAAAAACTTGATATATACAGATATATACTTCCAAAATATGCATTCTAAATTCCAATATATACAGATATACAACCTTTAATCCAACGCTGCTTGGCTGCTAACATGCAGACTACTCACCACCCAAAAACTAAGCCGACATAATTATATAGACTACATGCCGCCGAAGTCAATGATCAAATTCAAAATCACGATCGAATTCCTCTATAATAAGATCCATACAACTTTAGCAATTTCACGGATTCTCATGATTTTTTCGAAAAGATTATCCCACTACCAATTTTACGGAGAGGCCGTTTTATAGCATCAATTTCATCACCGGCGTAATCCTGTAATCTCAATCAAGTGCATAGTTACACGTAAAAACATAACAAAAATTATTAATACCGACAGATTTGGTGGTTTGGTGGTGTTTTATTTATAAATGATTTAATATTCAGTAATATTTCAATTAGATGGATAAAATGTTTGCTCATGTATCTTATTAATACCTACATCGAAAGAATTTGCTCCAGTCCTACCAAATTCTATAGTGTAAAGTTTAAAAAATCAAATTAATTACCTTTTATTGATTTATCAGGGTTTTGAATCAAAAATGTATTGCTATTAATTGAAATCCAAGAATTTAAATTTAAACTTTAAATATAATGCAATTTTTTGCCTTTTCCAGGTTCTTCAAAATTATTATTTTGCTGGGTCTCTCCAATTTTTTTGATTTCTTGGGTTTGAGATTTTCAAATATTTGCTCAATGAGCTTATTAATGTTTAAATCCATAACATTTGAACCATTTTTTACAAGTTTTATACGGTTTATATTTCTCAAAACAGACTCGTTTTTTTGAGGTTTTTGAATCAGTAATCACTTAAAGCTCACCGGATTCACTTTTGAGGTTCATACTTCAAACTTCCTGGATTGACTTGGAGCGTAGCTTAGGAAGTAAGGATTGTCTTGATCGTTCGTCTATGCTTGGAGCTTCTTATGACAGAAAAGAGCTTTAAACCAGGCAAAAAAGAGCTACTTACAAGAGAAAATTGATTCTATCGCTTCCTAGATCACGATAGCCAAGCATCTGTTTTATTGTACTACATTACAAGAACGTAACGCTCCAGAAGATAAGCAACGTTCCCATTGATAACAATATTACCAGCTTGCTTGAACACATTACTGAGAGAAGAGATTCTGAAGAGAAATTACTGGGATTACGATCAGATTACGTACGTTTCACCTAGCGTTACTTCCGACATTTACGTTCATTGTATTTAAATAGACGTTATGTTTGGTTCAGCACCAGATGAGCACACAACAAAAATGGCGTGTGGAATTCATAATGTTAACGATTGAGAGGCTACGATGACTACGAAACTGAAGCCGCTTTTTCACTTTTCCAAGATTGAAAGTAAAATTACGCTGTTTATCTTTTTTTTTCAACTGATGAAGAAAAACCACGACGCTAATCGTATTCCAATTGGTTTCGATTCACTTCCACAGCAGATTGCAGCTGAGGCTGCGGTTGCTTGAGGTAGAAAAACAACCAATTTTGTAATCATTCTCAGTTTGAGTCCCTTTAAAATTTTTGGTGCCGGTAGCTGACCGAACCTTACCGAAAGCTTTTGTTACCGATCATCAATTTTCCTGGTTTTGTTGAGTTTTTTCCTCAAAGGATCGTTTTTCTTCCATAGTTTATCAAGTTTTTTCAACATTCTTCACTCCGCCAGTTTCAATTTCTAAACAGCAATTATATTGTTACGAGTACTATAATAGAATTTTTGACCTGATCTTTTAAAAAGTAAGACCTCGTTTGGTTGTTTGGTTTGATTATTCTTAGAACAAAACTCAAGTGAATCTACAGTGATTTAAATTTAATTTTCACCTGATCATTTAAAAAGTAAGACCTTGATTGGTTGTTTGGTTTCCTTATTTAGAAAAAAAATTGAAGTGAGTCTACAGTGGTTTAAATTTAATTTTCCAACTCAAATTTAAAAGCTTTATTCTGCCAAGTAATTAAAAAGATTACCTTCCCTTATTTGAAAATTTCAGTTTTATTCATTAGCTTGTATGACGCATTTTAGCCCATTAAACTAAATTATGTTTCAAATATTACATTGCATAGAACATATGACTTTATCACTTTAGGGAAGTGATAGCCGCGAGCCGTAGCAGGTGACTGTTCAATCAGATAGAGATAAGCTGACTTCTCGTAGGTCCTGTTTGTAGAGGTGACCGATTAGTTTGGCCAGCAAAAAGGACACTGTTCTCGGCTGTAAAATCACTTCCCGGTGGTTCGGAACCCACCTAAAACTGTAGGTCCAACTCATCAATCACCATCATCCAACTCATTACCCACGCACAGGTCTCATACCTATGTGGGCTTCATCCTCAAAAAAAAAAATATATATATATATATATATATATATATAATAATATATTTTTCTCATTTTAGAATTTAGGTCATCATAATAAGTTTATGGTATTGATTGATAGATAGCAAGTGTAAAAAATAAAATATTTCAACTCAGTGTTAGCGCACAAGCGTTATGCTTATGCTAGCTGCAACTCAGGCTTAAGATTATTGTAATTTTTTAATATTGTGATGGTATTAATTATATTATAAGTCTATTGGGAAATGTATTGTCTACTTGTGTCTACATGAATTGTTGTTGGAATGAGAATAAATAATTGAATTGAATATTACAATTTAAAATTAAATGAGATTTTCAATTTCTTTTTTTGAGCACTAGCCTATTCTGTGAGATTAGGTTTTCAAATTTGACAGCCTCATTTGCTCTGTAAAATCAAACCCCTAATTTGAACTTTAGACATACAACTACTCTATTGTCAGTTCAATCTATGTTGAAAAATTGGCATTAGGGAAATGAAATTATAAATCAATTACAAAAAAAAATGTTACAACTTACGTATGCATGTCATTCATAAGATGGTTCCCACGAATCAAAACATACCTGAAACAAAAATGAATTGAATAACAATATTATGTATTATCATAAAATTGCTTGAACTAAACAAAAATAAGCATTTGAAATTTTCAATTTAAACAATTGAATGGAATTTATAACAAATGGGACACATCAATAATTGAAAAAATAAATAGATTGATTTTGTACAACAAGAAAAGCTTTATGAGCTCTTAAAACCTAAAGAAACCTATTTGTATGTAAGAATAACTCAGAATTTTCCACGAATAACTGAGTCTACAAGAATAACAAACAGTAAATACCACTCAGGACACTGTTCAAGAGATATCTTCATTCAGAAGAACCAGCGAACACATAAGACCAATTGGTCTTATGTGTTCGCTGAAGAACCGACAGGAGATTTGTTCGCATACAAAACTTATTTTTCAACATCCCAATATTAACTTAACCAATATTATCTAACCAATATTATCTTAACTTTCTTTGTAATGGCGAAGGTAATATTGTGGAAGGTATCCATAATGAATAATAAGACGAACTTGTCACGCCCCCTGACTTGTCAGCCAATCACAACAATGAAGGTCAGCCTCTTTCTCGCTCAGCCAATATTATCATTCCATGTTCAGTATATACTCAGCTTCTCTGTACTTTAGTTTTAGTTTGATTGAGGTTGATAATGCTATAACTACCGAAACTAGTTTCTCAATATTTTATAATAAATGTGGTTGTGACAATTTCGTCTTATTATTCATCCCTATCTTATTTTCATATACCATGATTTCGAGGAAACCATAAATTATAGGAAATATCAAAGATGTATTCCACAAGTTAAAACGTATAGTAATCTAATTTTCAACACACCGACATAACTCAACAATGTAAAGGTTGTTCCAAGATGATTTAATGTTACTTGCTTTTCAATTTCACAACTTTTGAGCGAAAATAAGCCAAAACAAACAATTAAAGTGCGGTATGCAGGCACTATCAGTCATAATTACGAGAAAACAAAATTTATGATTCACATTCACTTGACAAAAGCCAAGGTTATCTCTCTGGGTGACGTTCATGGTTAAAGATGATGAATAAGTTCAACAAAAGTAATAGGATCGCCCGTAAAAAGTGCAATAAATGAGTTTTTCATTAGAATTTTCAACGGCAATCAACAATTTTGAAATTTGAGGTACAGTATTGCCAAATTCTGGGGAAATTATCTTTTCGCACAGTCTTATTTGTCTTTTATGCAGTCAATATTTTCATACTTGCTCTCTATCTTAAATTGATTAAAAAAAATTGATGGAATACATTAATTTATAACATTTATCATTTCCTATAAAGCAATCGACTAAAAAATAAGAGATTTTCTTGGTAATTCAATGGATTGATAATTATTATTATTGATACAAAAGTATTTCATTAAGAATTTCAAAAAATTATACAATCTCAATTTATTAATGTATAATTTCTATACACTGAAGAACAGGAAAAGATCACAAAAAGAAATCGTTTTTTCTGTCACAAGATGCAAAACATGAAAAATCTCTTACAATCATATTTAATTGAAGAATTGTAATGTAGTCTAGAATTCAGTGTCAATTAATCTCTAAACTTAAAAACTTTATCATCCCTTTACCGGTGGTTTGGAACCCACCTAAAATAATAGATTCCCCACAACATGGCTCAAACGACGAGGTGGAACTACCCGTAAAAGGGTCTCCCCACCCATAAAAGCCATAAGCTTATTATTATTATTATTTATCTCGTAAGTAATGTCAAAGAAAATTATGTAACCGTGAAGCAAATTCCTTCACCCCACACATATGACACCATTTTTTGTAACGGGGTATTTCAATTCTTTACTAAACTGCCTAATTTCGAGAGGCAGAAAACTCACTGATTCTGTAGACTACATTCTTGCAGTCTATCCCCACATGGATTAAAAGTTATGGAATGTCAATTAAAAGTTTGGAATTTTCCCCATCAACCACTTGAAATTGGCACTCAATGGGAACTCACTCCGTTATTTAAAACATGTTTTCAATTCTTCCAAATCTAGGTTTGGGAGCTTTAGGTTTGTTTACTTAAACACAAAGATCATTATTTTAATATATATTTCAGGTCTAACAGTCAAGTCCACATCCAATCCTTCTCAGCCCGGAAGGTTACGTGCATAAAACCTTGGAGCTCTCAGTAATTGAAATCATGATCATTCATCTCTAGCTGAGTTATTAAATTAAAAATGTAGATACATTTCAATGTACAGTTACTAATATGATGTAAACACTACCAAATTGTAATGAACTAAATTAATTAATATACTGTATATAAAATCAAGACAAAAATTGAATTTTGGAACTCAAATGGAGTTTTAATTTGCTGTCTTCAAAGAATCTTTGATAGAATACGTCAATAAAAAATTATTAGAAAAAACTAGGTGAATTACGAACATCACTATTTTTCAATAAAATTTTATTACTCATCCAGATCAGAAATAGAAAATTCACTGAAACTCGCTCCTGCTCCCCTCGTCTTACATCATAGACTTCTAGTATCCATTGTTCCAGTTTTTTGTCATTATCATTTCCACCTCATCATAATTTACTGCCTCCAACTTCAATTGGTACATAGAAGAAGCAGGTAACAATAATAGACGAGAATGATACTGTAGTGGATATTAATAGATGGTGCAATAGAGATAGATACAGGTACGTGGGAATACAATAATGATGGTGAAGAGAATTCCCAACACTTGCATAAGTATTTCCTAGATTTCTTGTTACGCTCTGGAATTCATCATCATATCTAGCAAGCTTCTGTTATAAATCGGAAGTAGGCTTCGTGGTATTATGGATCTAATTATCAATCACTAGGGATCATTAGGCTCTCTACCCGGGGAACAAAGAACTTTAAAATTATACAGAGGTATCTTATTTTCCTACATAGAAGACCCAGAAAAGCAAGTAGTTAGTCAATCGTCTATAAAAACCATCAAGAATAAGACATACAAGAGAGACTCTGCTGTAAAATCACTTGCCGGTGGATCAGAACCCACCTAAAACACGGGAAGTGATATCCGCGAGCCGTAACAGGTATCTGTTCAATCAAAGAGATAAGCTGCGTTCTCGTAGGTCCTGTTTGTAACGGTGACCGATTAGATTGGCCAGCAAAAGACACTGTTCTCTGCTGTAAAATCACTTCCCGGTGGTTCGGAAACCACCTAAAACTGTAGGTCCAACTCATCAATCACCATCATCCAACTCATTACCCACGCACAGGTGTCAGACCTATGTGGGCTTCATCCTCAGAAAAAAAAATACAGAGGTATCTGATTTTCCTACATAGAAGACCCAGAAAAGCAAGTAGTGAGTTAATCGTCTATAATAAAAAAAAAACATCAAGAATAAGACATACAAGAGAGACTCTGCTGTAAAATCACTTGCCAGTGGATCGGAACCCACCTAAAACTGTAGGTCTAACTTATCTATAACCATCATTACCCAAGCACAGGTCTCATAACTATGTGGGCTTAATCCTCCGAAAAAACCTCTTAGGACACACAATATAAATCTCATGATTGATGACAAGATTCAAGCGTATTTCATGCGCAGAATCACATAGAATTCGAGGAATGGGCAATGAGGAGCATACAAATAAGCAGACACAGCTTGACTTGAGAACTTGAAAATAGATCTACAAATAAATAACTGAAGATTGATTTCGACATAATCAAATATTTACTTAAATTCTTAACTTTAGCATAACTACTCCAGTAGAGCATAGAGGATAACTACTATCCAACAGAACAGGTAGGTCCTGTACGTTAGGTAGAGCTGTAGGTCCAAATCATCAATCAGCATCATCCAATTCATTACCCACGCACAGGTCTCAGACATATGTGGGCGTCATCCTCAAAAAAAAGAGCATAGATGGATAAAAAGAGGGGGAAATTTGTCTATAAATTTTTATCTTCCATGTTTTTCATGTTTCAACTATGCTTTTTGCATAACATAATAGCAGCCCCTATAAAACATATTATAAACAATTAATAAAAGGTGGAAATCAATCATTTTTTGTCAATTTAAATTTTAATTTTGATTACCAACCAACATAATATGCAAAACCTCAATAACAAAGGAACGATCATTGAAACAATGATCAAATATGTAGTTCCACTAAAATGGCTGACAAAACTCTTTTGTTCCTCAAGCTACAAGTGATTGATGACCAACTTCAAATGCTCTGCACGATTTCATTATTGAAATGAGGTCTAATAAAAACAGGAAAATATCAAGTGGTAAAAAGAAAGAAAAACAAATATGGATGTCGCTCAATGTTGGATTGCCCCAGCCATTTCGTGTCCAACATATTATAAGTACAGTATATGCATTTTCCATGCTGCTTACCCCACTTCTACATCCTCTTGGTCAGGTGTCCAATGAATGCCCGCAGTTGACAAGTTATTCGCATTAATTCAAAGAGCTTTTGGATGCCAGAATCAGATCACGCTTTTGGCGCACTCTATAGAGCAGGAAAAGAAGTAATAAAATGAAGATGGTTCAACCTACTACACAAAATACAGTACAGATATATAAATTCTATATCATATATGCTTTGAGATGGACATACCACAAGGACACAGGCATTCTTTGGTTCAGTGCAAGCAAACGTCTGGGAATAGAGAGACAAGTCCTAAGAAAAGGCCAAGCATTCATGACTGCTGAAGTATTATTATCAAGCGTATTTGCACGATTCCAGAGATGGCAACAAATGGAAATGAATAAAAGGATGGGCACTACATCCTCCATCGATGGATTGATCACCTCTGAAAGGTCATTCGCCAGATCAGTTGCACCTCGGACCAAATTTGTTTCCAGCGAGGCTGCTGCTGCTGTGATTGATCAGTCAAGCAACACGAGCCTAACGATCGAATCTAGAGGTCACTATTACCAAGATAGGTAGGCACTTTTGACACTATACCCGTAAATAAAATACAAAAGATAATTTAAAAAAAAAGTTCAATAAAAATACAAATTAGAATATAATATTGTCAATGCGAGAGGATTCCTGCGCTACAGTTTGTTTGTTTTTCATCCTGGTAACTCTTAAGAATGTATAGGTAGAATGTATTAATAACATAGGAATTGTCAAAAATCTTTAACAAAAACAAAAGTCACTTGAACAGCCCGTTATAAGCATGTATACATCATGAGGTTGTAATCTCATTGATTAGTAACGTGTAGTTAGTAGAGACACGACTAATTACATGATTACATGCATCTGTCTGCTCTAAAAACAAGATGTTGTAAAGCAGGCAGATGTATAGAGTGTTTAGGTTAGCATTAGCGTTATCTTTAACGTAGTTTGCCTTAACTCTCTAATATCACTGGACAGAGCTATATCCGAAAAGCTTAGAAATACTTGTACAAATTTCAAGTTTATATACTGATTTGTGAACATTTCTTTTGTGAAATCTTTATTATTTCTCCTTGAGGCAATTGCGTTATCATGCATTACTTTTTACTAGTGTCCAATATCGTTTCCTTTTCCTGCCCTGACAGGTAATTGCTATAATGTTACAATGTATATTGAGCATAAAATAAATACCGTAGAATATATATATTTTTTTCGGCGCTAAAATCTTAAAAAAAACTCAAATTTTTTTTTATGATGAAGCCCACATAGGTCTGAGACCTGTGCGTGGGTAATGAGTTGGATGATGGTGATTTGATGAGTTGGACCTACAGTTTTAGGTGGGTTCCGAACCACCGGGAAGTGATTTTACAGCAGAGAACAGTGTCTTTTTTGCTGGCCAAACTAATCGGTCACCGTTACAAACAGGAGCTACGAAAACGCAGCTTATCTCTCTGATTGAACAGATACCTGCTACGGCTCGCGGCTATCACATGGACTGTTCTATGGACTGTTCTAGTGTTTTGTTTTTGACGTGAACTTCTGAATTAATACTCTATTCTATGGACTGTTCTAGTGTTTTGTTTTTGACGTGAACTTCTGAATTAATACTCTTGTATTGAAAAGAATATGCAATTGTACATCAAAGTGAACTTCTAGTTAGACTTGAACATAGACTAAAATTTGGATTTTTCAGGAAAAAATTTGTGAAGAAACCAGGTTTGGGCAATGCTTGATTGCGTTTTTGTAATAAATAAATAACCACTTCTTCTCCAATAACTTTTAAGTAAGTGAAAATTTGGCAGTTATAGAGAGAAAGCATGGTAGTCACCATGTTAAAAATTTGATATCAATTAGGAAGGTTTGAACAATTCATAGAAAAAATCTGTGCATTTCTACAGTCAAATCTTGGCAATTTGGTGAATCTTGGTTTTAGTTTTAAAAAATTAATCTAGAAAAATCTTGATTCGAGAACTGTGTATCTCCAAAGTAAAATGAAGAAAATCTGGTGAATCTTGAGTTAATAAATAAAAATTGCTAATTTTAGAGAATTTATAAAATTCATGCCTGAGTCAAACAGGAAACCTAGTCTGCCTTGGATTGTAGAGAACAATCTGTGTATTTCTACAGTAAAATCGGGAAAATCTGGTGAATCTAGTGTTTATAAATAAAAATTGGTAATTTTAGAGAATTTGTGAAATTTATAAAATTCAAGACAGAGTCAAACAGGAAACCTAGTCTGCCTTGGAGCACCTTTAATCGGAACTACAGAGATGAGTAAAATCTGTTGATTGTACAACAGATCTGTTTTGTACGTTGACAGACATATTTTTCGACAAGAATTTTCTGAAAATAAATCTTTTGCCGCATAACTTGAGTCATTTCTAATGACTAATCATTTCATATCGTTGCATATAAACAAACAGCAAGGAAAAACGTCTATAATTTTATTATTATGTGGGTTGCGAAATGTTTGCAAGTTGTGACAGACTGCAGCAGCAAACAATAGGCTGAGAATAGAGCATGAGAAAAATAAAATTCCTTCAACATTCAAGCAAAACACTAGAGAATAACTTTTAATGAAGAACTTTGACATTTCTCAATAAGTTACTTGGTGAGTGATGAAGAAATTTGTATGCGATAGCATTGCTTGAAGTTTTCACAGCTTGAAATAACTTATTGATTGAAACTTTATTGGGAACAGGCATGTTTCTTGAAATCTTCTCAACCCAGACAGACGAATTCTTTTTTTTTTATGTCAACGCGTACCAATGTGGAATTTCGCGTAAGTCAAAGCCCCCAAGAGCCAAAAATAAAATTATGTATGAGCCTACAAAATATATGAGAATAAATTAATTTATCGGCTGCCTTTTAAATTTATTATTCATTTTCAATTATTATTACTGTTTATTGTCAATTCAACAGCAGTCAATTTTAATTGGGAATAAATAATATTTCTACTCACTTTTTGGCCAAACGTTTTCGAGTCATGAGGACTTTGAAGATGAGTCTCCATGACTCGAATACGTTTGGCCTGAGTGAGTAGAAATATTATTTATTCACAATTAAAATTGACTGCAAGTCGTTAAATTTACAATAAAAAGTCAATATGAACAACGCAGATCGTTATGGAACAAGAAAACAGGTATTTTCAATCATTGTTGGCTGTATAAACTATATTATGAAAGTTAAAACAAGAAATTATTAACATCAAGAAATAATTAACAATTCTTTTTAGACATTATTTTTCATATTAGGCCTACAGTATAACAATTTCAGAAATTTAATATTTTATTATTTGTTGTCAGAATTTACTACATAATGAGAGGATAAATGTACCTAACCTACAACACAGTATTCAATACAGAAAAGATAAATAATGAAATTCGAATAATGCAACTCACTGGTGGATTCGAGGGAGGGGCTTGAGATTACCACCCCACCCCAAACAAAATAGCCTACTTGTTTTTTTCCAAGTTTCCAATATTAATTGAAATAATGGAATATTTTGGGATATATTATAAATTGAAATATTTCAAACAATTAATGTTATTTTGAATGTATTGAGTTACAAAAAAAAATAAATACATATGACTTTTATTGGTGGGGAGACCCTTACGGGTAGTTCCACCCGCCGCTTGAGCCATGTTATGGGGAAGGTGGTGGACCTACTATTTTAGGTGGGTTCCGAACCAACGAGAAGTGATTTTACTGCAGATAGCAGAGTCTTTTTTGCTGGTCAATTCAATCAGTCATCCTTACAGAGAGGGCCCAGTAGATCGTTGCTTATCTCTTTCTGATTGAACAGATACTTGCTATGGCTCACGCCTATCACTTCCTTATCGAGTTATATAATATCACAAAAATCAAAACTATTTTATTGCCAAACAAAAATCAAAATGACAATGCACAAATAAACTTAAGTTAACAGGAAGATATAATCTTATTTCAAGTGACAGAAAAAATTATGTTGGCGACAACCCAGCAAGGAAATCCTGTCCGCTGGGAGTGAGTATCAGCTCATATTAGTTCTTCTCCAACTATATTGAAATATATAAATTAATTAACTTTCAATAACACTGAAAGTAGTGTAATTCATATAGCAAAACAATTACAGTTTTTCTATTTTTAAAAGGAACCGTATTTATCAAGTACTACAACATTTAAGGCCAACGCACACAGCAACAGACGGACGGATTCAGACAGACGGATGAAAAATCGCTCCCCAGCTGCAACGCACACAGACATCCGTCTGTCTGCGTCTGTTGCAGACGTTTCAGATTCGCTCCGGGGGCGATTTTCAAAACGTCTGGTGCCAGACGTTTCATATCGCGCATGCGCTAACTAAACTTATCGACAGTCCCGCAAGAGGCGCTATAGTTTTGCCTGCTTTCGGTTACATGTGCGTCATTGTGTTTTCTTAATTAATTAATAGAATAGGTAATTTTGTTTTAACTGACATCATGGAACAACTAATAGAAGCAGTGAGAATTCACCGTGTCCTATGGGACACACGATTACCTGAGCACTGTGACTCAAATGTCAGAGAAAAGGCTTGGAGTGAGATCGCAACCGGCTTAAAAAAAAGAAAGTAAGTACGGTACCTGTTACATATGATAGTTCTTTATTTCAATCCTATATTTGCATAAATAACATAAGAAGTAGATGATAAGTAATATAAAACAGAGCTAGTCTTTGACGAGGGTCCCCGTTCCTTTTCTTCCTAGCCTGCACACATAATTTTAATTTTTTTTTTTTTTTAGGATGAAGCCCACATAGGTCTGAGACCTGTGCGTGGGTAATGAGTTGGATGATGGTGATTAATGAGTTGGACCTACAGTTTTAGGTGGGTTCCGAACCACCGGGAAGTGATTCGGAACCCACCGAATATATTATATATTATATATATATTATATTGTAATAAGGTGAAAATCATTCTTACAACAGTAAAAATTTATCACAATGAAGGCAATGTCTCATAAAGTCTTATGCATAAATATAAATGTAATTGCCAATAAGTTAATTCCCAGATCTGTTAGGCCTATTTATATGAAGAAATCTAGTTTGTAAATAGAATCACTCATTAATCTTGATTGACACACTTGCTAATTGAAATAAGATATAAAATGACTTTATAATCATGAGTTGTTTGATTGATGTTAAATAAAGAAATATATTTGATAACACTAGTGCCGATGATTGAAAATACTGGTGCTTCATCGCTAAAAATAACAAAGGTAGTATATGTCATTAGCCACGACTTTTAAACACTCTCCCGTTGCCAAGGTACACTCCCTTGTTCTGAGAAAAAGTGTCTACGAATTCTGCTATAATGTTTAAATTTCTCATCGTCTTCTGTCAAATCTTGCGTAAGGTGATGGTATTCACCATAAATTTTACGTTTTTTATTAATGGGATGAACCCAATGTGACCTGTTAGATAATGAGAATAACAGTAACAAATCGTCATCACTTGAAGAATCATCGTCCTCTAGCCAAGGAATATTTTTTGAAAAGTTTGTGCCACACCACACAACAACATTTGACGCCATCTCACTGAAGACTAGCAGCGGACGATCCCCCATCCGTCTGTGGCTGTGTGCGTTGACCAAAACGTCTGTCTGCATGCAGACGTCTGTCTGAATCCGTCCGTCTGTTGCTGTGTGCGTTGGCCTTTAGGCTTCACATCATCAACCAATGTGCATCAAAGTTACTTATTAAAGTTAGTACGCTACACACTAGCCCCCATCAAACCACCCCCCCCCCCCTCACCGAAAATAGCGACCCCAAAACATTATTCTGAATCCGCAACTGATGCAATTGGATATATCATTTGACAGCAATTTAGAATCGTTTGTTTCTGAAGATCAATGCCATCAGTCTAATGCCAATTGCCAAAACAGTTCGACAAACAATGCAGCAGACTATATGGCAAAGTATCAGTGAAGCGGGGTGCAAATTGTCAGCCGAAAGCGTTCACATTGCTGTTGAACACTGAGTAGATCTAATCTTTCATCAAGTGGAAAGTAAACAGTGATATGCCTAATAGAGTTTGACATGATTGAGATAAATTGACGAAAATAACCATGAAGTGTCGTATACATAGCGCACCTAATTTGGCTGCTAAGTATGTATATAACCTAGTACTTTATATCAGGTAACGATATTATACAGAACATATTTATATAGATAAAGAACCATGTAAGATGATAACCTTGACTATGAAAAGCTGAGAAACGAGGCCGTGTCAATTTGTAATGATACCCGCCTTACGATTTGTTTGTTATAGCAGTTGATAAAAGGTGGGCTCCAACAGCCTATTATCAACAGAATAGGTGTTGAACTTGAAGTTTGCATCTTAAAAAGTGTAAATAAACGTTGTTAAATATCTTGCATTTCATATTGTTGTCAAATGGATTGTAGGAGGCTAGAGGTCATGTTCAAATAGGCCTGATTTGTTAAAATTAGTCGGTAACGTTTTATAATGAAAAAGTTCTTTTTTTGGAGAGTGAAGCCCCCATAGGTATTAGATCTGTGCATGGGTAATGAGTTAGATGATGGTGATTGAAATTTATAGTTTTAAGTGGGTTCCGAACCACCGTGATTTTACAGCAGAGAACAGTCTGTTTTGCTGGCCAATCAAATCGGTCATCCTTACAAACAGAGCCCAGGAGTTCGTAGCTTACCTTTATCTGACTGAACAGAAGTTGTAGAAAATATAATTTATTAATTTTCACAAATTCTTATTGTAAGAACATTATAAATAGCTTACATGATGTACAAAAATTCTGAAATTTTTTCAGAAAAATTAAAATTTACTATTTTTTGCTTTTAACCAAAACTAATATTTTAATCATTACATAATTTCATACTGAATATGATAATAATTTATAATTAATTCATACTAATAATTAGATAATTTTGTACTGGATAATTTTTAATCACAATTTGTTACAACATAAATAAATAAAATTATATATTAGTATGGAACAGTAGGCAGATTTAAATTTGATTACTGATACATTTTTCACTAAATTTTTTAGATTGATGATTGCAATAATTTCACAAATAATTCCATCATGGATAAAAGTATGGACAACTCCACCTCCCAGTAAAGAGCAAGTTGAAATAAACCGCAGTGAATTCTCGTTTCTTGGCTCCGATTCTGCTCCAGCAAACCATATCAATTCACGATTTTTTCCCGTTCAGTCAACATTGAAAATGTCAACAACCCTTTAATCATCCGGAAACAAATAACTGACACATAAACTCCATTAGTCTACCTGTTGAAGGACACAGCCGACCCCTTCTCACTCCTCACCTCATCATTGCTCCCAATAAAAACCCGCAAATTGATTGCGCTGACATTTCAACACAGATAACAAATGTCAAATGATCGCAGTAATCCAGCGACAGCAAGAACATCACGGATGCCATTTTTATTTTATAATCGATATTTAGCACGACCTTGACTTGACTATAAGCTACATATTTAATGACACCTGGACAAATAGGTACTACATGAAGCAGCCCAAACTGTGAATAAAGAATTCCCTATCATGCATATTTCATGAATGTCATAAAATAATTTTAAAAATATATAAAATGAGCTACTAAACAATTCAATAGACACAGGGATATTAAAAAACATAGTAATATTCAGAAAGACAATACAGAGTTTGGAGTTTCAGGAGAGGAAAATGGCTATCATGACACAGAGTAATATTCAGAAAGACAATACAGAGTTTGGAGTTTCAGGAGAGGAAAATGGCTATCAGAAGAAAGGGGAGAGAGTGGACGCAGGAAGACAGGGAACGTCACTCTGGAAAATGAAGGAAACATGGGCAAAGAAGCTGATTGGGCGTGCTCTCTAAAAGAGCTATTCGGGAAAAAAATGAGCTACAAAATGATCCCACAAACGAGTTTAGTAGTATTGATTTTTCATCCCAAATTTCAAAATCATTTTAATTCAACAATAAGATTAAATCAATTTCAAGTACAAGTAAAATTTTTTGTTGAATATATATTCTCAAAACTACAAAAAATTGAGCTTTCAGAGTAATATTTGTCTAGAATCTTCAAATTTTCAGCACATGTTGCTTGCAAGAAGTAAAACTCACCCTCCACAGCTAGGTCTCGTTGTTAAAAGAAAGATTTATTATTGTTATTATTTCATTTTTAATTAAATTCAATTTAAAAAACAGATTTCTGTTATTTATGTATATAAATACTGTATAAAATGAGAAAGAACAACATTTTCTTCGACTTTCCCATTTGAAATAATTGTTTGAAAGCTTTGACTGCATGATACACATGTTTGAGAACAGGCAGCTTTGGTGAATTATAATAAGAAAACTGGTTAATTATAGGTGTAATGATACTCAAATTATATAGGATAATACGATAATATAGATTTAGAAAAAAGCTAGAGTAAAAATATCAAGCTACTCGGTACTTTAGTTTTAGATTGATAATCGTGTAGCAACCGAAACTAGTACTATTTTTAATAAATGTGGTTGTAAAAACTTCATGTCTTATTATTCATTATGAATAGCTTCCACAATATCGCATTTGCCACTACGAAGAGAGAAAAAGAGTTATTGAGATGGTACATTTGAAATTTTACAATAGTCAATAATCCTTTAGCAAAAACATGTTTGATTACAAAACTATGAGTTCAAAATGTCATTTATTTAGATGCGAGGTCTTGAGAGACCTATTGCATATCATTTACAAAATATACAGTTCAATAAACAATAGCAGAAGATATTAAGAAAGCAAATTGACTAAACTAACTAGAACTAAGCTAACTAAATAAACGTTAAATAGACAAAAAGGTAATAAAAGAAAGAAATGAAAAGAGAAGAACAAGAAGAAAAAACAAGAATGATGAATGGTATACCTGTTGGTACAATGCAACTGATTTATAAAATTGATATTAGAACATACATAACATATGATATTAGAACAAAGCAGATCCGAACAAACCTTTTTTAAAGGAAAAGTGGATTTGTGTTCATTAGTTCTCGTGTTATCAATTTATAAGTGAATCAAAACCACTGCTTATAATAAAACTCATTCATATAGCAAAAAATGACAAATTATAATGTCAAATTGCTCTATAATAAAGCCTATAACTCCACTCAGAAAATAGGAAATTAGAAAAGCAAATTGTCCCAGCAGGTAGGGTTACAGGTTTCCGCGGGAAATTTGAGCCTTGAAGCGCGGTTCCAGCATTGCCTCAACAGATAAAACATTTTTTGTACTCTCATACAATCGACACCAATGACTCATAGAAAATCGAATTACCGTATGAACGCCCGCTCGCCACATCAATCAATAGTGGTCAACGATTCTGGTGACAATAACAGCTCTGTAAATCTGTAATCATTGAACAGATTTACATCGTAAAATGTTTATTTGTGCTCGTTTTTACAATATGACTTCGCTGGCAAATCGCAACTTGAATGACGAGAAACTAGGTTTATTGCATCCTGTGGGCCGGATAGAATTAAAGCGAATTACAACTCTATAACCTCCTAGATCCAAGAATAATGAACAGAGAAGGAAAATGGTACAAATGATGCGAGCAAGTGAGCGAGAGAAAAATAGATTAATAAATTTAAACGAGAATGAATTTCATTGAACAAAAAAAATATAATAAAAAAAAGTAGTACACAACTAGGAATATGAGGCTATTAGCTGTAATACAGCAGAGAAAAGAAAAATGGGAAAAGAGATAGAGCTCCACATACAGAGAAAGAGAGAATGATTGATAAATTTTAATAAAATTTGTATTACATAAAAGGTACATACGAGAAAGAGGTAGATAGGGTGTGATAGGTTTTTCAACAATCGAGATATCTCTACATTTTTCTATCATCTTCTAAATAAATAAATAAATAAGGAAACTCGCACTTTCCGCAATATTCGATAAGATTCCATTAATGTCTAATCAAACAACTAGAACATTCTACAAAGTAAACACCATAAAAGTGTCAAAAGCAGAGTAATTAATTGCTAAGAAGTAAACATTTACATAGCAGATAACACCGAGAACCACAGAACCACTGTTTCTTCTTTCTCTCTATTCTCTCCGATTTCATATTCGCTACAACAGCAGAGAAAAGGAAAATGGGAAAAGAGATAGAGATCCACATACAGAGAAAGAGAGAAAGATTGATAAATTTAATAAAATTTGTATTACATTGTACGAAAATAGTACTAAAAGGTACATACGAGAAATAGGGTGCGGGTATGTGTGAGTGTGTGTGAGAGAGAGATTAGATTATCTTTTTTATACATGTAAATTTACAAGTTTCACCAATGAGTGTCAAAATCAGGAACCAAAAAGTAACAAACCAGAAAAATACACAAGAAGGCAAGAACTAAACAATTAAAATAAAATAAAAAACGAAGCTAAATGAAATGCAGTCTAGGTCAACCGAGAAAAACAAGAAAGTAGACTACCGTTATTAAAGAGTAGGCCAGATTTATCATGAAACCAAGTTTGAATTGTATGAAAAGTTATGAAACCAAGTTATGAAAAGTATTGAATTGTTCGAAATAAATTTGATTATTTAAACTATTGGAATCGTTTTTTACCAACCTAGTTATCTCCTAAGCTTCTCAATTTTCAGTTGTCTGGCTTTGCCAAACAAATGCAAAGATTCAACATCTTCTTCAGCCTTGAACTTGTATCCATTAATAATGAGATGCTCTGCAAAATTTGAGTTTTTGGGGTTTTCCAATCTTTAATATGTTCATTTATTCTACGTTTGAAGCTTCTACAAATCTGACCCACATAACAGGCATTACAATCACCGCAATTCAATTTATAAACTCCACTTTATCCCAGATATCAATTTTATCTTTACTACTCCCGAACAAACTCTTCAAAATAGGTTTTGTTTGAAAAGCTAAATCAAAACCGTTCTTTTTCAATTCTTTTCCTAGAAATGTTCTCTGCTGTAAATCACTTCCCGGTGGTTCGGAACCCAACTTAAACTGTAGGTCCAACTCATCAATCACCATCATCCAACTCATTACCCACGCACAGGTCTCAGACCTATGTGGGCTTCATCCTTAAAAAAAAATACAGGATAAGGAAAAGGAGAGAAAAGAAAGATTGATGAAGCATTTAAGCCGCGTCTCCACCAACCGAACATGCCTGCCGAACATTGTTGGCGAATACACAAAACGGACAAACATTAAACATATGGGTCACCGAACATGTTCGTAAGTTCAATTGAAATGTTCGGTCTGTGAGCGAACAGTGACGACCAACACAGGTTCCCACCACACCGATCATAATGTTCGAGAAGGCGTCCACACCAAACCAACTCCAAAAAATGTTCGGCGACATCAGCTGATTTCAGCGAACACTGTTCGCCGAGCATGTTCGGTTGGTGGAGACGCGGCTTTAGAACGAGAGGAATAACTAACTGGAGGGAGATTGATAAACTGAAACTAGGGATATAGGAAAATAGTTGATGATTGCAGGAGAGTATAGAAAGGATATATTAGCGAAGTAAGTGTGTAAAGGAGACAGAGAATGAGAATGGGGGAGACAGAAATAACCAACAAAGAGAAGACAACAATAACATAAATGGCGGCCAACTAAAATACCTCGCTGGAAAGTAACTTACTGATGGACAAACCACGACGTAGCACCAGTTTTAATTAAACAATTTCCGCCGCTAATAGAAAATGGAGTAATGATGCAGGCGCAATAAAAAATCAAATTACATTTGGGTTAACGTTTCACTTCTTTTATGAATGGCAACTTGAAGAGAAGAACGAAGAAAGAAGAAAACTGTTCACCGAAACGGGGCGCAGAAGAATGAGCGGGAATGCTCTACGATACGATGAAGTCTGGTGTTCTATTGTATGTACCAATGTACCCTGGTGATGGTGATGGTGAGTAACCAGGTTACACTAATTATTATTGTAGACAGGAAGGCAGAGAAAGGCTAGATGCAATAACTGAAAAATTGCTACTGTTGAATATTCCATCTAGAAAATAATAAGCCTATGGCTTTTAATGGTGGGGAGACCCTTACGGATAGTTCCACCTCGCCGTTTGAGCCATGTTCGGGAAAACACGGTGAAAAAACAATTTTAGGTGGGTTCCGAACCACCGGGTTAGTGATAATAAAGCGTATGATATCAAGTCATTGAAGCTCGGTCGCAGCTAGGATGCAGTCAATAGAATAGAGAGAAATAAAGATAAACTGCGTTCTCGTAGGACCTGTTTGTAACGGTGACCGATTAGATTGGCCAGCAAAAATGACACTGTTCTCTGCTGTAAAATCATTTCCCGGTGGTTTGGAAACCACCTAAAACTGTAGGTCCAACTCATCAATCACCATCATTCAACTCATTACCCATGCACAAGTCTCAGACCTATGTGGGCTTCATCCTTTAAAAAAAATACTTTATGACGAGCCACGCAACATTTTTTTTTTTTTTTTTTTGGAGGATGAAGCCCACATAGGTCTAAGACCTGTGCGTGGGTAATGAGTTGGATGATGGTGATTTATGAGTTGGACCTAAACTACTTCTTTAAAAGTGTTTAGGTGTAAATTTATTCATTTATTTAGATAATAATATTCATTATTATTATTATTTAAATTATGATTATTCAAATTCAAAAGGTACATTCGGGTTCCAAGGATAAGTTTATGAAAAACAGAATAAATCTTGATAGTTAATCACATTTCTATAACACCCGTTTTAAATTATAAATTATTGAGCTGATAAAATATTTGATGTAGCCTAATATAATAGGTAAGAAAACTGTATATGATTAGTAAATAAACTGCCTACCTATGAATTGACCAAATAAATTAACTGCTTACATTTTCCGATTATATTTATAATTAATTTATTATAAAAAAAACGTCTTGAAAAAACCTTTTCTTTTTTTGAGGATGAAGCCCACAAAGGTCTGAGACTTGTGCGTGGGTAATGCGTTGGATGATGGCGATTGATGAGTTGGATCTACAGTTTTAGGTGGGTTCCGAACCACCGGGAACCTCTACCCATCACTTCTCTTTATTGTTATCAATCATCCTTTTGACTTTTTCCTCACTCACTGCTGTATAAAGATAAATATATAAAGATAGTTTATTGCCATTTCCAAAACAATATAGAGTTCTTTCTTCAATAATATACTATAAAAAATTATTCTAATGTATTACTAATAATTAATAACAATACTGTATTAAGTAAAAATGTGGCGCTACCGGGAGAAAATAAACCTGAGCGCCAGCATTGAGTTCAAAAAACATAATACTGTACAGAAATCCAACATCAATAAAAAGAAGAAAATATATTTAAAAAATTAATAATAACAGATAAGCTCAACCAAGCAATATTTGAATTGAAAAAGATCACAATAAAATAACAATATTAAATCAGAAAATTATAAAAAAAGGCAAAACCAAGTACAAATCTTGTATATATCATATATCTCCAATATATGCTAGTAAAACATGATATAAAAGTGATATAGAGTTTCAGTTTTAATATTAGATTGTTCATTAAGTATTTTGTCATGGAAACATCGCAGATTAATCTTGAATTGTGTTTTTCATATTTATATTTCATTGAGTTACACTACAATTGAATGGTTGTGTCAAAGCAAAAGAATTCATTGATTTCAATGAATTTTAAAACATAAGAATTCATTAAATTCATTGCAACTATTCTACCAAATGGCTTCTTACCCTTCTTTTTCGCTTTCATAAAATGAACACATACATCCCACATAAAATAAAATAACACATACATCCCATCAAATAACACCATAAATACCCCATAAAATAACACATACATCCCAGAAATTATGATTCAACATCAATTCCTTATGATCCATTACCGCCCCTCCTACTGCGCTAATCTAAATTTCTTATCAGTTGTGATCTCCATTTCTTTGCAGCTTCCCATCTCCATTGACCCAGATAACGAACTACAACTCCTTGCCCACTCTAAAAAATAGATTTTTCTAAATGCAGACCAACCAAAGTAATATCATAAACCAAATATGCCCGGAAGTCCATCTACAGCCTGTCTTTCTTCCACCACCAAAATAATTGATTGTGGATTGTGTATGTGCGCCTCTATCTCCATGCACTTCGTGGATCGTGGAAGGCCATTGCTTGACTCCTATTTTCTCTCTTTTTATTCTCTTCTCCTTTTGTTATTGTTCGTGCAACGGTACGTGGTTCAAAACAAAGCGCGGTTAGTATTCATGACCTTGTTTTGTTGCTTGGGGTGATGGTAGTAGAGGTAGCAAGCAAGCCTCGAGACTTTTTATTTATTGACAGAGTACTCTCTCTGTGTAAGAGAGAGAAAATGAGTGAATAAGTGAAGGCGTGGTTCATCTCCGATTTATGGAAGTAGGTATTTTGACCCGCCTTACCTAATGCCTTCTGCATCAAGGTTACAGCTGGGCCAGTGATTACACTCTTTTTAGAGCAGACTTCTTTATTCAGACTCACCCAGATGCCGTGCGCAATCGCATCCTCAGTAATAACTATGTGGCACAGTAGTAGTAACTAAAACAAAATTAAGCGAATAATTCGAAAATAGCAAAAAATTTAGCCTAGGTAAATGGCATTGGTGCGCTGATAGGCTGGGCGCGAATAGAAACAAAGGCTTGGTGAGAGGTGACGTTATAAGTCTTCATGAACAATCAATTTCTTTTCTTCTTTTTTTTTATTGATGAAGCCCACATAGGTCTGAGACCTGTGCGTGGGTAATGAGTTGGATTATGGTGATTTATGAGTTGGACCTACAGTTTCAGGTGGGTTCCTAACCACCATTTTGAGAAACAATAGTGGTGCTTGAGCAAAACGATGACGCTTATTGTCACAAGCTTCTCTAAAGAATCCTGCATTTAGAGCAAGCGGAGACATAGAGTGATCAGGTTACAATTAGGTTCATCGTCAGCGTAGTTTTGTCAAACTATCAACTAAATAAAAAAAATTAATTGAGCTTCGCGAATCGAAGCAATGGTGAGGCAGGGGCAATGCATTACCACTCTTACAAAAATGAAAAATAAACACTTTCTAATTACCTCTCTTACATAGTAATCTATGTGATTTAATCTAATCATAGATTGATGAAGTTTCTCACAAAGATTAGTTATAATGTAAAATTTAAAATTATGTGCTGTAACTTACTACACAATATTTTCATAATAATTGTTATGTTCAACACTGTTCGACTATCATTATCATTCATGGATCTTCATTATCATCACCTTCGTGGATTTGTCATTTGTCAAAGGCTTTTGACACTATTCCCCATAATATTTTATTGAGCAAACTCAAACCATGTGAAATAAGAGAAATAGCTAATAAATTATTTGAAAGTTACTTATCAGATAGAGTTCAATGTCTTACATAGGCAAATAAAATTGATACCTGTTATTCACACATTTCGGAATGCCACAATGAACCGTGTTGTCCCCCATACTGTTCTTGTTATATGCAAATGATTTGCCTAAACTAAATATTAAAAACTGTACCACAATATCATTTGCAGACGACAAAACATTCATATTTACAGGAAATAGCTGAGATGAAACCTTCAATAGCGCAAATAGTAGTGTAGTCTTAATTCGGGATTGGCTTCTGGATCATAATACTGACTAAATATTATAAAAACGAAATTCATAACCTTTTCTCCAAATGAGCGTGGACAGCCACCAAGTGATATGGAACTTAGAATAAAAAAACAAAAAAAAAAAACAATAGATGCGCTGATGCTAATACACAAGAATTTGAAAAATTGGAAAGAGTTGAAAAATTCAAGTATCTGGGAATAATTATTGATGAACACTTAAAATGAAAAATCATGTGGCGATAGAGTGCTCTTATCTAGACTCTTTCTACACGAGTATAGACTAAGCTAGATCTGACAGCACATCTTTTACAAACACCAGAGGATGATGGGAACGTCGGAGGCTGTAGACTTGGAAATAGAAGAGACGTCTCCCGTTACCGTGTACTCTTATAAAATTTTCTTCTAATCCTGATCAACATTCGTGTCTACGCTCCAATTTGCATTGCTAACATCAGGTTATTCAACGTTAGTTAACGATTATGACGTCGTGTAATAGCTGAAACGCATCTAGAATGTCAGCGACCGAGACCACAGCAACATTCCTATATCTATATCGTGCATTCCCATATGTATATATGCCTGTATGTAATAGTGGTCGGCATTCCCAGCTAAGCTGCTATAAGATAGTGGTTGTGGGCAAAAACAAACTTGACTTCTACCCAGAACGGGCTCTAGAGTTTCCAGGAATACTGCGTGCATGTGTGGTGTAGTGGTGTGTGGAGGGGTGGGGAGTTACATTGGAACATCGAGCTTTGAGGACATAGTAGAAGATGTTGAAGAGGGAAAAAAGAAAATGCCACAAGAAAGAGGAACATTGCGCTCTCAGGACGGAGTAGAAGAGAAAAATTAAGAATGTCACAAGTAGGGACAACCAAGAAACGATGACAACACCGGATTAAACGCAATTTGAAGAAAACGTAAGTGGGAAAGAAAGAGAAGTAGGAAATAGTTGGAGAGAAAGAACAAAAAGAGGAAGGAAGGAGGCATACAGAGAGTATGAAAAACATAGGAAGAAGGAACAAGGAAGCTGAAAAGAAGAAAAAAGGGAAAGAGGTTGATAAGGTGAACAAAGATATAGATATAAAGGAAAATAACGATGTTGAAGCTCAAAAACAAGAAAAAGAAGAGAGAGGAGGGGAGGGGGATGAGAGAAGAAGAAGAAGAAGAAGAAGAAGAGGACGAAGGAACAAGGAGAAGAAGGTGAACAAAGAGATAAATATAATCAATATTATCAAGATAATGATGACCAAGAAAAATAAAGATGTTGAAGTTCGAAAACAAGTAAAAGAAGAGAGAGGAGGAGGAGCAGGAGGGAAGAAGAAGAAGAAAGATAGAAGATGAAGAGGACGAAGGAACAAGGAGAAGAAGGTGAACAAAGAGATAAATATAATCAATATTATCAAGATAATGATGACCAAGAAAAATAAAGATGTTGAAGTTCGAAAACAAGTAAAAGAAGAGAGAGGAGGAGGAGGAGGAGCAGGAGGGAAGAAGAAGAAGAAAGATAGAAGATGAAGAGGACGAAGGAACAAGGAAGATGAAAATAAGTAAAAATAGAAAGAGGTTGAGAAGGAGAACAAAGAAATAGATATAATCTATATTATGATTAAGAAAAATAAAGATGTTGAAGTTCAAAAACAAGAAAAATAAGAGAGGAGGAGGGGGAGGAGGAGAAGGGAGGATGAGGGAAGAAGAAGAAGGGAAGAAGAAGAAGAAATATAGAAGATGAAGAGGACAAAAATGCGGAAGAGTGAAATTACGAGGGAAATGAAATACAGTAGTAAAATCAGAGAAAGAAGGCAAAGCGAGAGAAGAAGAGGGAAGGAAGGAACTGATGGATACTAAGGAGAAAGGGATGAGAAGCTGAAGAAAATTAAGGAAAATATTAAAAGAAGGAAGAAAATAAGTTGAATAAGGACGTAGAGGGAGACTTGAAGACAAAGAAAATGTTGATAAAGAAGTCAAAAAGAAGCTAAAAGTCAGAAGGAAATGGTGTAGGAGGGAGAAGGTGGATAGGAATAATATGCGCAACAGAGGAAAATGGGAAGAAAAAAGAAAGGACCACGACAGGAGAAAAAGGAAAAGAGGAAATACAAGATAGATCTGAATAAAGTGAGAGGAAAAGGAAATGAAGGAGGAAAAGAAAGAATAAAAGAAATATAGGTAGAGCAAGGAGGAGAATAAGGAGAAGGAGTTGAAAATGAGAAGATGGGGCAAACAGGATGGGGTGCAGGAGGGAGAGAAGGAGTAGGAGGAGAGGGGTGAGTAGGAGGAGAGGGGAGAGTAGGAGGAGGAGAAAGATGAGGAAAAGAGAGGAAGAATAAAGAGAGGATGAAGAAGAAATACATAATGAAAACAGAGTGAAATAAAAATGTTGAAAAAGGAGAAGTTGAAAAACAAGAAAAAAGGACGAAAATGCTGTGTAAAATATAGGGGGAGCAAGGAGGAGAATAAGGAAAAGGGGAAGTTGAAAATGAGAAGATGGGACAAAGAAGAACATGAAAAATAATAAGAGTACCACGAAGATGAAGTAAAGGAAGAAATGAAGATGATAGAACGCGTAATTCTTTTTACGGTGATAATCCTATAAGAACGACAACCGGTCGAGAGTTTGTTGTAGGTACCGTTCACCGAGCAAGATAAAAAATATGAAGAAGAAGAAGATGAGATGATACCTCCTCCACACCTCTAGTCGCTCTTCTGCAAAAATGATAACACCAGTATGACGTTTTTTTTCTTTTCCAACCATTGGCAGCACCAGGAAATAAACAGAGAAGACACCTAAACGCCTTTGGCTCTTTTAGCAGCTGTATTGGAGGTGGCAGTAGAGACCACCATGTCGGCATAATGTCAAATTACCGTTTTATAGATAAAAAATACAGAAGTCGTTTCTGATTCTTTGATGATGATAACACCACAATTCAACTGCAATACCATCAAGATTGTTAGTGTCAGATTATTTCAACGTCCAATTAATATAAAAACTCAAACTAAATATTGTACAAGACCAATTCGCATTAGAAAAACAACAATAACTACTATTTCTTGTGACATATTTTCAATGGAAATTACTCATCTTTGATATGCAGTCATAGAGCAGATATGAGAATACTGTGGTGTTATCATTGCACTGCTCTATGCAAATGGAGTTAGAAATTCAGGAGTTTTAAAGTTTTTAAACTTTTAAAGTTTAGACTTTAAGGAGTCTAAAGTTTAAAGGAGACCTAAAAATAGTTTAAAGTTTAAAGGAAATTTTAAGGAGACCTAAGTTTAGACTTAGGAGTTTTTAACTTTTTTAAGTTTTACCTGCCTGACTTAAGGGACTTCCTCTCAAAAAATTTAAAGAGGTTTTCAAGAGAGCTAGAGGACTGTGGTTTCTATTCAAGCCAAGAATATAGAGATTATTATAAATATCCTAAATTCATATAGTCTGAATGGAAATAATAAATTTGAATTTAATATTGGACAAATCCAGATGCCCCCATGATGGGAGGCCAGTGGATGCTTAAATATCAATCAATGTATGCCCTAGAATGCTATAGCACGCCCCCCTCCCATAAATTATGAACAAAATGCGAGTTCTATACGTTGTATATATAATGTCAATTATATATATCTGTTATATGTTATATCTTTCAATAATGTTAATTGTCTAGTTACTCTTGAATTTGTATAATTTTCAATTTTAAAATTCACACTGATACAACAATCATAGGAGATTACTGGTACCCTCATCTCTATTTAATAAATAAATATATGAAAATAAGACCTAGACATATAATAAAAAACCTATAAGAGAGATATATAGAAGATGCTAGTAATAAATTTGCTAGGAATAAAGAGGGACAGTCTATGTTAAATAGTGCGTCAAGTCTTGAATACTATGCATAACTTACACATGGATGAGAAATAATTTGATGAAAGTCATGGATTGATTCTATAGTTTATATATATGATGTTAATTATTCTATGTTATATGTTATACTTTTCAATATATATTTTCGTGATGGTCACTTAGGACCGCGATTTAACAATTTAGACATTTTAAATCTTTGATGATAATCTCGCAGCACTTGTCCCCGTCTTTTCCGTTCTTGTTCAGACAAGTTCAATTTTTCAATAATGTTAAATTATCTACACTATTTTTATAAATTTCTGAATTTGTATAATTTTTCATTTTTATAATATTCACACTAATAGTGTTACAACAAACAGAAAATTCCTGGTGCCCTCATCGCTATATAATAAATTAATATTTCAAAATAAGACCTAGGTATATAATAAAAAACCTATAAGAGAGATATATAGATATTAGATAGTAATAAATATGCTAGGAGTTAAGAGGGATAGACTATTTTAAGTAGTGCAAGGTACTTTGCATACACATAGATGAGAAATAATTTAATAAGTCATGGATTGGGTCATACCCATGCCCTAAATCAATAAATTGGAATGAGTTTTGCAGGCTGAGCAAAAGAAAATTTAAATTTTATGATTCATTTCAGTATTTTAAAATTTGGCTAGTTTACTTACATGAAGTAACTATGTGGAATTTAGTAAGTCCCTACAGCTGAAACTGCATTGGTCTGAAACTGCATAGAGTTCAATCTTCATAAAAGTGTAGGTATAATGAAAATAGTTTTACCAGGGTATTTTCAAGCAGCATCAAACTTCCAACAGTAATGGTACGCTCACCTGAAAAAAAAAAAAAATAATTAAAATTATTTATTGATAAAGAGGAACTAATGTGCATGAGTAATTGAAATTAATTTGAATTATGATAAATTGATTGAATTTGAGGCGTAAACAGTATTTTTTTTTATAGATTACTAGCTGGCCCGACGCGCGTTGCTGCGTTCTCATAAAAATTCTTGATTTTATTATTTGCCACCTGCCACTGAGGTTACATTTCAAATTTCAACCTTCTAGGACTATTAGGGAAGAAGTTAGTCCTAGGGCTCTTCCAGCTGATCAGAGAGGCCTCCTTCGTTTTTTTCTTACACAGTAAGACCTTAATCACCACCTCTCAATGAACATTTCAAATTTAAACCTCCTACGACTATTAGGGTAGAAGCTAGGTTTTTGATTTTATTATTCAACACCTCCTTTACAAAGGAGAATACGTTTCAAATTTCTAGCTGCATTGGTTAACAGATGTCATCAACCCGTATTAATTTTCAGTACATATTCAGTCATATGTTTCCTACAACGTGTACAGCAGATCGAAAAGTTTCAAATTATTTTCCATATGATTAAAAGATCTCAGTAAGCTAGCTAGCCATGTACCCGTGCTTTGCATAGGCAAAACTTTAACCCCCTAAAAGCACCCCTAAAAATGCGAATTTTGAAAAATCCTTTCTTATTGCACGGTGAAATCCTATAAGGATTGTTCATACGAAATTTCAAGTTCATAGGCCTAGAAGTTTTGGCTCTGCGTTGATGAGTGAGTCAGGGTATCATCCTTTTATAGATAGAGATTTTTTTTTTAACGTGATGGTGTCTCAACGCGATTTTCAATGAGGTTACCTAACCACTTTTTCCCATTTTGTATTGTATCTATATGTTGTATTATTGTATTTTGGAAACTGTGTGTAAATAAATGAAATTAAATTAGAAATTCCTTCGAGAATAAGGAATCTAGTTCATTGGACATATTTGGTAAGAAAAGTCTAATAGTACGGTACTAGTATTATAGTCAAAATAATGTACTTAAGTACTATAACCGTTTTTTGATTATACCAAATTTCCATTCCCTATGAAAATAAAAATAAATGGATAACCACAATCATTATAATTAATTTTAGAGCGAATAATAATAATGTTTTTAATAGTTTGTAAATTCAACTGAGAAAGTAACCAAACAAAATTGATACAAAAACAACACATAAAACATGATAGCAAATTCCACCAAAGTGCTAGAGTTGATATCATATTAAAGCAGAATAGATAACTGATTGATTAATGTGGGAAGTGATAGCCGTGAGCCGTAGCAGGTATCTGTTCAATCAGATAGAGATAAGCTGCGTTCTCCTGGGCACTCTTTGTAAGGGTAACCGACTAGATTGGCCAGCAAAAAAGACACTGTTCTCTGCTGTAAAATTACTTCCCGGTGGTTCCGAACCCACCTAAAACTGTAGGTCCAGCTCATCAATCACAATCATCCAACGCATTACCCACGCACAAGTCTCAGAATTATGTGGGATTCATCCTAAACAAAATATATTTATAAATATAATTGGAGAACAAGGAGCTAGTAGACTCATGACGTCACGACCCACCTTTGATATCAAGTATCTTCTTTGATATCCCAAGCTTGTAACCAAATTATTAACAAGTTATTAAGGCCTGAAAGTAAGTGGAATAGCAAAATAAAATACATAATTGGCCAAACTGTGGCACTTATCATGAACAATATTTTAAAGCATGAAATTAAGCGGAATAAGATAATTAGAACACATTACCTAAGAGGTAAGATAAATACCATTCCTAGACTTGTGACCAGAAATATAGATAAATGGAGAGGCTTTCAAAAGATGAGCTAACTACAAGTTACTCACCAAACCCTTTCAGTTCAAGTAATCACAACAAAGAACTCAGCACTACAACAACCGACACTCTACTAAACGTCTAGATGAGAAGTCCGTTATTTCAAAATTCAAACTCAAGTAAAAAACAACGACAGTTGCGGTCTCTTAATAAAGACAAAATTGTCTCATCCTCACTGCCACTCCTAATTTAACGTTCATCTTTGTCTTTATGCTCTTAGTACTTGCAACAGACTCTTGCCAGAAAGAAAAAAATTAAAAATAGACATAAAAAAGAGTTCAAAGCTATTGCATAGTAATAGCTCAGTTGATTAATATTTAGGCCTTTGCTACTGGAAAGAAGATTTCTTTTAATACTCAACAGTTGAAGGCTGAACATTTGTTAGATTAGGATAGATTTAATATAAGCTACATGCAGGATTTCATTACAGCTCGTTTGAGATCTAACTTCAGATCGGGTAAATTGAAGCAAAAGAAGATGAAATCTATTTATATTTTTCCAGTGCTGAGAAGCATATAAATATTTTTTTATTCAGCAAGTATTATATACATTACATATCCCAACAATATATCTACAAATAGTATATAAAACTGCCTAAGTGAGAGCCACATAGGTGGTCCTGTTCGGGGTCCTTTCAAATTAATAAAGAGAGTTCTAGTTCTAACCCTGTGTAATATCAACAAATTGAATATTTGTATCTGTGAATACCACGCTGTGTTGTTTTCATAACGATTTGTGGTGCTTTGATCTTTAGTAGCGAGTTGGCAAAAAGTGTGATTGGAAAATGAGTTATAACAAATAATACACATGTACAACTGAAGAATAAAGAGCTTTAGTAAAAAATAATTTAAAAAAAGGGGTTTCAAAATGTTGTATGAATGTTTCAATTACAATGCACAACACAGAAATTGTAGATTGTAGAGACAGATTATACAAGTACCTATAACTGAACTGTAACTAAGTTATATGTAACTTGGGCTACTCCAATTAATCCAGCGCTGCTCCTAATTCAAATGACAGTAAAATGCACAACTAACTTAATGCCGAGATTAATTAAATAATACCTAATAAAAGAGTAGTTTGTTTCAAGTGAAATACCAAAATCATTGCTAAAGCCAACAGCTTAATTGCTTGAGAAATACCTCAAAACCCTACTTACTGTAGTTTCTGGGACAAGTATAAGCTACTAAAACACATCTAAACGCACTCATAGTTCACATTCACACATTCAACTCATAATTCAAACTCACTGAATAATAAATTGGTTGCACTTCCATATCTGCCCCACTGGAACAATCGTCTAAAAACTTTGATATCAAAATAATTTATATCAGCCCCAAACCCAAAGCTAAACTAACGTTCCTTTCATATCAAATATCGATTCTCTGGGTTGGGTAGATATGGAAGTGCAGCCATTAAACTCGTTAAACATTGCTAATAATGCACTTCTAGTAATCGAACCACGTTCAACGCCAATAATTTGGTCAACAATATAAATTAATGGTCAGATTTCAAACAGTAGACAGTAGCACACGGTTTGTTGCCGGCGACAATGTGTGATCAAACATAACCACAAAATCTGAAATCAGCTGTCAGAGTAGAGCAGCACCAGCTCTTGCAACGGACATTTGGAGAACTACTGTGGCCATATAGCAGCGGCCTGTTTCAAATCAACTAGAAACTAGAGAACTAAACCATCAACTTCAATACTGTATTAGCATTATTTACAGTTGTAGGGCACAAAATATACTATTATTTCCTTTTCTCTTCGCTAGTTTTTTATTTAAATTTAATAAGCAAAAAATCCATTAGATTATAAAGTCGAAATAAAATGGATTTAAATGGTAACACAGCTTCTATTACAAAACTTTAGACTACCAATAACATGTTAATTTCAACTGTAATATCCAATGAACGGTTTATTTTTGTAGATTTCTAATAATGTATTTGCTATTTTGTAATAAAATATCATCTTTTTCCTGTAACTTTTCAATTAGATAGGACTTTGACTGTAATAATACTGAACTGCATTACATTTAACAAGTCATGAAACAGTTTTATTGGATCAAACAGCAAAGTGCAGCTCTTGCGGTGGCTGGTGCATGAAATGACAATACAAAGATGAAAAATAGTAAAAAACATGGTAAAAACCAAAATAAAATTAATAAAAAGTAGACAGTAAATACACACAAGCAATCATAGCAGGTGATATGGAAGCTACAAATCATTCAAAAAAAGTTTGTACAATAAGGACAAAAATAAAAATTGTTCCAGGTGAATTAAGTTGGGTAGAGTGTAACAATCAATCACTCAATATATTATATTAATGATACTGATACCCCACCCACTCCAACACAAAAAATGTTGAATTGTATAAGTAGATTTTCTCTGATTTATAAACTGTGTTTTTGTTTGATTGAATAAACTTGTCTGGATATTAGAAAAATATTCAAAGAAAATTTAATTGAAATTAATTAATAATATTATAGAGAAAGAAGAATGCAACAACGTTTCTTATGTATCTTATCTGATCTTACTTATCTCTCCGATCTACAGCTATCTATACTCCTCTCAACCATTGATATCAATCTAACTCCTACGATTGTCAAATGTCACGTAAAATATTGCACGATACAAACAATGTAGTACCACTTGCCATAAGAAGAGTAGGAGGATAATCATTCTAAAGACCACTTCAATAATGTTATTAAAGAAAGCCAAACCTTTGCACTACATCTACTGTATATAGGCTGGCTATTATTACAATCTCTCTTTGACTCATTTAAGCTCTCTTTCTCACACTCTCTCTCTCTCTTACTGTCTCTTCTTTCTCTTTCACCTCTCTCTTTTTTATACTCAAGTTGAGAAGTCGATTAGAAGTGCATGAGTGGGATGAAGGCCAATTACTTCTCATATGCAACACAATTTTCTCTGAAGACAATTAGGTAGAGCTTAAATTGGTCTTATATTGGGTGGGTTGATACTCAACAACAGTTTCAATAGTCTACATATGACAGCAGCAAATATCTGTATCTTAATAAGACTTATTTATGAATGAACTCCGTCATTTTTTAGAGAAGTCTAGAAAGTATTCAGGAAAATTAGATTTTAACGAAACGGAAGTGTTGATTGCAACTAGGAATAAGTTCAATTTTTTGCTATAGCAGTTTTAAGGAATCACATATGAATAATAATTTCAAATATCGATTACAAACAAATCTTTCAATGTTTTAAAGTATTAGTTGAATATTTGACAATATTTCAAATGCTAATTATGCACTGTATTTTATTAGCTGCTAAATACAACTTTACAAAAATTGTGTTTCCTAAAACCAATGCAATAAAAGCAATTCAAATGGGTTGAAGTTGATTTGATTCAACTTAGCTTGAATAAAGTTGAATGTATAAAATACATTAGGGAGTTCTACAGATGGTTCCTCAACTCTAATATGAAATAATCAATTATTACTAATATTGAATTTGCATTCATCAAATATATTTCTTTGAAAAGAAATCAGAAAGAATTCTGAAAAATCTGTGAAAACATAGTAGGCACTAATGAGAACATTCAATTTTGGTTGAATAAAGTCTTCTTCATAGCAGTGCACCCAAATTCATTGGCAATAAATGAGATTTGCTTGATTTATGATTTTTTGTAAATGAAAGACTAACTTTACTAGACCACAAACGTAATTTATTTATTAAGTAGTTACTAGTGCAATAATTGGAGTTGTTTCATTTAATTTTCAGTAAATAATTCTAGTAAATTACTTTAATGATTGTTAAGAATAACTTAGATTTTTTTTAATAACTGTATATTGTAGCCTGCTTGTGTCAAGCATATATTTGACACATACTGAAACAATAAATTTGAAATTCGAAGTACTGTTAGAACAATGTCGGAACGAGAACCGAAATCATGGTCATGGGTCATGGACCAATAATTTTATTTGAAAAATTCATTATAAAAATAATAGGGAACTATATGAAGTTCCCTGATGTTACAGCCAATTTTTACAAAAGACTGCTTTCGTAACTACTTCATCATCACAGTTCAGTCAGATGGTGAACCTAAGCTAGATCTGATAAAAACTTCTCTAAAATATCTACAAAATGAAAGCTTATACACTCGTTCACGAAAAACGTATCCTTACCACCCAGCTTCAACGGTTCAAAGTACAATGAAGGCTATAATGATCAATTAGTTGCACCATATAATCAACCCCGAAAGATTCCAGACTGGTTCGTTGAAGATAAGATTGAAACTGTTAATAAGCAGTTACATGATCACATTGTTGATGAGTTAATTTTTCCTGAGGAGGCAGCAGCTTTTGAAATGGATCTTGAAATTAGACAAGCTCTCATCTCAGGGTTAGGAACGTGAAAAGTGAAATTATCAGAAAACCATGTTGAAAAGTTCACAATATCACATCAATTATGCGCTAATTTGGATTCCATAGATTTATTTTTTGTGATAATATACACAATTTATCCATATTGTATTGATAAACTAAATTATTTTTATTTTCACGGTACTGTAGTTGCCTAGGTGATTCATTCATTTAAAATAAGAATAGAAAACTAGACGTTATTTTTTTAGGTATCAAACTTGTTGTTATTATTTTGCTTTAAATATTCAATTGTATCTTTTAAACCTATAGCCTATATACAAGCATTTGTCTAATAAGCAGAACAGATAATGTGTTTTCAGATTTCTTGCAGTATAGCCTACCTGTTATTTTTTAATTTAATCTCTTATATGATATTGGCATTTTAGAGATGCACCATCCCTCAGCCCAAGCTTTGCTTCAAGAGGGATGCAACAATTATTTGATTTATGATGTTTTAGATAGATAGATAGATAGATATTTATATCATCCAGTGACCTCCTGTGAAAGGGGTATACGGATTTGTTTTTAAAATAAATCTCTACTGAGTAATAGAGTTGGAGGAGTTAATACCAATTGCTTGATTCGTGGAGAAATGATCAACAAACTCACTTGTAGAATAAAAACAACATTTTTGAAGGTCTTTTTTAATTCAATTCTAAATCTGTCAAGTTTCAGTCTTTTGAGGCGTTTTATTCTATTATTCATTATTATTATTCATATTCATTATTATTATTATTATTATTATTATAAGAGGTGTGATTTTTTTTTTAATATATGAATGTTCTATTATGTATTGTTGACAATAAATAATTTGAATGAATTAGAATATTAGAATTTGAAGAAAATTAATACTTGATAGAACACAATTTAAAAAAAATATATAAATTTATTAATAGAATATGAGGCATATAAAGTACAGCATTTGCTTTGATAAATTCATGATTCATTCACATAAAAAAACTTCTATTGACTATCTAGGAAGAGAATTCAGTTACATAAAAAGAAAGTTAAATTTAGTAAAAATGTGTTTTAAGGTATAAATTAATTGAGGAATCTGTCAATTACTTACTGCATGGACAAATTACTTCCTCAATATTGAAACGTTCTGTTTGTACACGTTTTCTAGGTTGAGAAGAGGAAGACATGCCAAAGTATAGACATCCTCAATGAGCAGGAAAGAGAAAGAACGAATAAAACCGGAGATAGAGTGAGAATCATTGAAAGAAATATGACAGAGATAAGGACACTCGCTGGTTTCATGTAATGACGTTCAATGGTTAGAGACTGTTAAGAAAAACACAAGTCACTGTGAGTAATTTCGAAAATTACAATAATTTACAAAATCATAGCCGTTCTCGCGAGGACATGCAATATAAAGATATCTAGTTGATTTTTGTACATGGCTAACATTTACAAGGATGTAGTTATCTTTTTACACCCAACTCTGACATGATGAACGACATCTGAAAAATATCTCAATTTTAATTTGAAAAATTACGTACATCCGCCCAGAAAAAATGAGTGGAGATTAGGTGAAACTATTGCCGCAAGATAGAGCATTAGACGCTACGGTGTCATGCTAAAAAGATGTGCCAAATGTGCAAATTCGTTGAGTATAATCAAATGGAAATTAGACAAGCTATGTTATGGTGGAAATTAAGTGGATGCTTTATAGAAGAAGAGAGAGTTATATTAAAAGAGAGAAAGTATGCTATTCGTTAGAATAGACACATTATATTTATTTTTAGTTTTTAGCTGGTTGAGAATATTAGCTAAATTTTATTTATCATTATTAAAATAACATATCATTTTTTTTAATCTATAGCTCGTCAAATCTCGTCACACAACAATTCATGATGTACTTTTATGTTTTACTATTAAATTATCTTTTATTACAATTATTATTAGCCTATATTATTAAACTTTATGATAATTGAGTATAAATAAATTTTTACTCACGTAGGCTGAAACATTTTCGAATCGTAATGGTTTATTTTCAACAGACTCGTTAAATTCGTGATAAAAAGTTAATATTAACAACGCAGATGGTTATGGATAATGAAATTCAAGAATTATATTATTATTACTATATATTTCATAATTCATCCTATTTCATGAAAACAGCGTTATATGGACAAATGGTCATCATGTGTTTCAAAGTTTTTAGTTGGCAACTATTAAACCATTGAAATGTAATCAACAACTAAAAAAAATATTATCATCAGTTATTTTTTTTTTAATATGGCCACTTGAAATTTAAAATATTTCTGAACACTCAGCATCTTTTGTGGGTTAAGTGGAAGAGGGCCCACAGCACTTTTATTACTTGTAAAGTGCACAAATAAAAGTCATTTAACTATCTATCATCTTCCCCAGATTTGACATGAACTCTTTACTGATATCTTTTCATTCTCAGTACAAAACTTGATAATCAGACAGAATGTAATTGAATGCCATAATTTAGAATCACTAAAATGTGGTTCGGAACCCACCTGAAACTGTAGGTCCAACTCATCAATCACTGTCATCCAAATTATTGCACACGCACGGGTCTCAGACCTATGTGGAATTCATTTTCCGAAAAATGTATAGTGTTACGGGTTCTATGTCTAAAATAACGCTGGCAACACTTAAATTTATCACTCTCACTTTATTTACACAAATAATCACTACACTCACTGATCAGTAACGTCTTACAGAAAAATAAGCAATTAAAAACAGATGAATCGATATTGTTCAACTAATAAAGAGATTTCAATCAACTGTACAAAAATCAATCACTAAAAGTTAAAAGGCCGATCTAATATTAAATAACAATTGTACAATAAACTGTCCAATAATATTCAAAAAGAAACGTCGAAAAAGAACAATTAACTTACGTAGTCCTAGTCCGTAATACAATAAAAACTATTTAGTAGCTCTCTGGCAACGAACCCATAAGACCAATTGGTCTTATGTTTTCGCTGCTCACTGGTATGAATTAAACAGGAATAAGAATTATCAATATAGGCACAGAGAAAGAATTATCACTATATAGGCACAATATATAGAACTGTCACAACTTGTTTATCACGACGAATTTCAAAGACAACTGAACTAATTTACAAAAGTCTACCTCTATTTATATAATTTTTCATAATTGAGATATCTCTAGATTTTTCTTCAACTTCGAAATAAACGATCAAGGAAACTCGAACTTTCCACAATATTCGATAAGACTCCATTAATCTCTAATCAAACAACTAGAACATTCTACAATGATCCAAGTAAACACCATAAAAGTGTCAAAAGCAGAGTAATTAATTGCTTAAAAGTAAACATAGATATTACATAGTAGATAACACCGAGAACCACTGTTCCTTCTTCCTCTCTATTCTCGCTACAATAGTTTATCTGTAATAACTTTGTAGAATCTTATTTCTGAAGACTTACAAAAATTATCACAAATAAACTGGTTTATTTTTTAATGTAATACAAAATTTGCACTTTTTATCTAAAAAATGTTTATTTCTAAAAAAATTAACAAGAGTTCAAATCAACCTTCCATATTGAATTGAAGGGGAGATTGATGGATAAAATATCACATGTATACGGCAGTAGATTAAGTTTAATATTTTTAAATAGTTTAATAGCCGCTAACGCAAGAAAACATAAAAAAATATAACAGTAAAACCAAAATTCGAGTACCACCCTTAAAGGTTAAATCAATTATCTAATTAAAATAAATGGAGTGAATTGAGTGGACTATTAAGCCAGCTTTTTCCATTTCTTCATTTAATTCTAGCATTTATAAACTGTTGCTTGATTTAGATTATAAAAATATTTGTACAAACTTGACTAAGCTACAGAAAATTACATTTTTCAACGAAGAAGTGCTTTTTTACTTCAGTAAAGTGGATGTTTGTTGAAAAGGCACTTAAATGCCTTGATATTTACTCATATTCCTGAATATATTTATAACCCAGTAATATTAAGAGCTTGATGTTTCAACACGTTTTCAAGGCAACCCGTATGCCATCATTGAATCTCCGATAAAACGTGTAAAATAGTGAACATGTTCTGAAAGTTGATCCGCTTCCTACTTTTATTGACAGGATCTACAAAAATGTTAACGGTGTTGTGAAGAATGTACCGCGCTGGCATTCTATTGGGAAGCCTCTCAAGAGCCCGTCATTGCACAGATACCAAGCAAGTGCTTACCGCAACGCTGAAGGCCTAGTTATCAGCTTACCGCATGCATGCAAAACATTATCTAAATATCGAATTGACAGGGGTACGCATTACATCACCAGCATAAACATAAGCATAAGAATAAAATAAAAATAATCTGGTTATAACCGTATTCAATTTAGGTTGACACCTTCCAACACACTAATCATAAATATTATAAAAAATCATAATGCATCATAGCAAACAACAAAAGCACCGTAGCTTACTAGATATCAAGTTAAACAATCAGAAATTGTTATATGTTGATATGAGGCAAAAACAAAACAAGTGACCAGTAAAAAATCTATTGTTATGTCTTTTGTAGAGAAATTAAATTGAAATTATTTAGCGTAAAGAAATTATTTTAAACAACACACATATAGTATCATCACTCTTTTTTTTTCTTTTTTTTTTTTTGTAGATTACGTCTTGGAGACTCCAGTTAAGGAGTATAAGACAAGTCAGATAAACAATATTATACACTAGATACCATAATTACTTCAATTAGTTGAGGTGAGGCTTAATTTTGATGTGAAAGGAACTCTTGTACACTATAAAAAGCTTTATCAACTAAATATTTCTTCAATTGTTTTTTAAATATTTCTATATTTTCAAGACTCTTCAAAAACTGCGGTAGCTTGTTGTAGAATTTCCTACCAATATAACTAGGTTTTTGTTTGAATAAGCTACTATTGTGACTCACCAAGTGATAATCTCCTCGGCTTCTTGTATTATAATCATGTACATCAAGATTTTGGTTAATATAATTCGTTTTTACATATAAAGTAGCTTCATACACATATAAGCAGGGTACAGTTAGGAGACCAAGTCTCTTGAACAACGGCCTACATGAATCTAATCTATTTACTCTTTCTATACACCTAACCGCTTTCTTTTGGATCTTAAACACCCTATCAAGATTTTCTTTTGATGAATTACCCCATACTAAGATAGCATACCTAATATGTGACAGTAAGAGCCCATGGTAAGCTGTAAAAAGTAACTTTTTGTCATTCAATCTAGCGAGCTGTCGCAGGACAAATACCCCAGATGAAATTTTACTACATATTTTCTCAATGTATGGAGTCCAGGTCAATCGTCTATCCAACATAACTCCTAGAAATGCAATTTTTTCTTCCTGGTCTAATTGATTATCGTTTACAAACACGTTTATAGCCCTATCTTCATTTAAATTATGTTTGTTTTTGAATTGAAGGTATTGGCATTTTTTACTATTTATAGTTAATTTCAACTGATTTAAAAATTGGACAATGGACTGCACACCTATATGGGCACTTATTTCTGAATTATCTAGAATGGAATTGCTGAAAATGAGTGATGTATCATCTGCAAATAAGAGGGCTCTACCACTAATTAATTCTTTAGGTAAACGGTTGACATATAACAAAAAAAGCAATGGACCTAGTATTGACCCCTGAGGCACTCCAGCTTGCACCTCTAATTTATTAGATTTATTCTTTACTATACTATTACCAACTACTGTAGTTAGTTCTACACATTGTTTTCTCCCAATAAGATATGATTCAAACCATTTCAGTTCAACCCCATTTACACCTACATTTTGCAGTATTTCCAATAAAGTTCTATGATTAACACAATCAAATGCCTTTGACAGATCTAAGAAGATTGCAGTAGCTTTATCATCTGAATCTATTATATCTATTAGTTTTTCAACTAGAGAAACTATGGCTGTTTTTGTTGATCTCCCTTTCTGGAAGCCATGCTGTTCATCACAGATAAAGTTAGCTTCTTGAAGGTGCAGAAGTAACCTATTTAGAACTACTCTTTCAAAAATTTTACTTATTACATTTAAAATACTAATGGGCCTATAGTTTTCTACCTTTTCTCTATCACCACTTTTGAAGATTGGCAAGATCTTCCCCTCTTTTAAGTTATCTGGAAAAACACCTTGTTCTAATGAATGATTGATCAGATGAATCAAAGGGTCTAACAATTGATCTTTACATTCTTTCAGAATTTTACTGGATACCCCATCCATTCCTACAGTTTTTTTATTATTTAAACCATCAATGATATTTGACAACTCGTCTTGGCATACTGGGTGGAATTTTAATTCGTTCTGAATCCCCTCAGTATTCCTCATGTTTGCATCACTAATACCTGTATTAAGAGATTTTTGAAGATCCTTAGCAACCAGTTGATAATATCTGTTGAAGAAATTACAAATGTCTACACTATCATCAATATATTTGTTATTTTCGTTAATTATTCTGGGGACACTAGTATAAGCATCTACATGAGCTACTTGCCTATTTTTGTTTATTACATCCCACACTGCTGTGTTAAAGTACACACTATTATTCAAAATTTCAGCTGTTTTCTTACATTTCGCTTTTTTCACTTCTCTTGTATAATTTTTCTTTAAAGCTTTGTAATTATCTTCACTTAACATATTTCTAGATAGTTTGAATTCATCATATGCATCTTTAACCCTATTTCTTTCTGCAAGGATATCATCAGTTATCCACTCTTCAATCTTGTCTAATTTGTTCTTTACAGGGACTTTTTTAACTGGACAACTCATAGTAATATGAAACCTTAAAATATTAATGAAACTATCATATTTGTCATTTAAACTATTGCTATTGTAAACCCTACTCCAGTTTTCTTGTAGCAGATTCTGCTTCAAACAATCGATATTCCCCTGTTCATATTGTTGAATTTCTTTCATTACTCTACTCTTTTTAATTGATTTATGACCTTGCAACCCCACCTCTAAGATTTGATAGTCATGATCAGATAGTTCCGAGCCGCCTAATCTTGTTTTAGAGTAATCTATATTAGTAAGGATGTTATCAATTATTGTTTGTGATGTTCTTGTGACTCTGGTATATTCATGAACTTTTATTTCCAAGTTATTCATGCATATAATATCCTTTAAATCTTCTGTCATTTTATTCTGTGTTGCAATGTCTGTATTGAAATCTCCCGCTACAATAACGTTTGTAAAACGAGTAGTAGTAATCTCTAAAAGCCTATTGAATAGTTCACAAAAATTGTTCCATTCCCCATTTGGTGACCTGTAAATACCTAACACCGCTACTTCGAAATTATTGTCGATTTTTACTCTCAAACCAGTAACTTCTAAATCCATTTCCACAGCAAATTTCTCTACACATGACTAGCATTGACCTAAACTCATCACCTAAAGCATCACCTAAAAATCCTATACAAAAATTATAGAATAAGCACAAATATGTTTAAACCAAAATGTTTTCACCTAAAAATCCCATACAAAAATTATAATATAAGCACAAATATGTTTAAACTAATAAAAATCAAAAGTTATTTATTTATTGTGACAAAATATACACTGTAACTTAATTGAAAATCTGTGTAAAAAACGTGTGCCCACATTATCATCATGAATTTCTTTTTCATCTAAACATCTAATTTCTTTTCTTGATACAACTAGTGCTCATCCCAGAAACCTTACTTGTATACGTTTTTTCTCTCTGGTTTCTCTTGTTGGCCTCGCATTTCCCATAGATAGATGATCCTCCTCAAATAATTAAGCCTTTTTTTCTCGCTTTTTTTTTGTTTTTTTTCCTCTTTTTTTTGGCTGTAATTTATTTTTCTCTTCAATTTTTTTTTTTTTTAATTTGTCTTTTTTTCTTCTAAATAAAATCCTACGATTCAGACTCTTCTTCGCACACAGGCATTGTAGCCCATGTGAAGAATATTTTTTTCTCAAAATTATTGTCATTACCTATGTACTTGTTTTTTTAAAGAGGAAATAAAGAACTATTCAATTCAATTCAATTCAAAAAAAATTCAATTCAATTCAATTCAATTTAGATAGAAATGAAATGTAAAGTGTAACGAGTATCAAATGGTGGTTTGGAAACCACCTAAAACTGTAGGTTCAACTCATCAATCACCATCATTCAATTCATTACCCACGCACAGGTCTCAGACCTATGTGGGCTTTATCCTCCGAAAAAATAAAGGGATAGTAAAAATGATGAATAACTCTACTGTAGTATTCATATAACTTGGCAGCGTGTAGAAGATGGGAGGACTTGCTAGATCTGAACCCAACTGCTGCCAAGTTATATGAAAACTACAGTAAGTCATTTTAATATTTAGAAATTTGTCCAAATTATCTGCATGATCTCAGAAAGAAATGAAATGTGGAGAGAATATCGAATTTAAAGGGATGGTATGCTAAAAATGACGAAAATTCCCCATTATTATTATTATTATTGTTGTTCTTTTTGTGCTTTTATTTTCTTTTGCCAGTAGTTCTTCAAGGCTACAGATCTTTTAAGTTTCTCATTAAGCCCTTTATAATTAAATAATTTTAAAGTTTGACCAAACTATCAGCAGACAGAAATGAAATGTAAGGAGGGTAACAAGTTGAAAAAAGGAGTGAAAATTGTTAATAACAACAGAGAAATACATAGAATGAAGAGAAAGAATGAAAGAAAGAGAATGATAGAGGAATATCTTGAAGGAGCCACTCCATAACAAGAAAGCAACATAGAGGAGAGCAGAAGAGAATAACAAAGAATCACAGAAGAGAAAAAAAGAGAAAATTATAAGGCAGTGAAAAAAGGAGTAGCACGATACCTCCTTATTCAATGGAATTTGTCATGCCATGGTTTGTTTTGCTATAATGATTCGAAAACAAGATTGCCTTTCAACCACTGTCCACTGTTCCACAAAACATTGTAGCTTCAGACATGTACTCCTTGATCAAAGCTGTAGGCATACTCGGTTCTGATATCAAACATATTTTACCAATGTGAAAATATTAGAGATAGTTGCACTGCAGGCGAATATTTATTTATTCAAATACTTCTTAACTCAGACATAAATATTTGTTAATCAACTTATTGTTGGAAAAGGATACTGGAGCATGCAAGCGAGGCGAGAAATAACAAAAATTTAATCACCTCATAAATATGTACAAATTTGTTTAGATAGCTTGTTTTTACTTGTATAAATAGTTTGTTTTACAATATTTTTTACCACTGTTATGCTAATCTGTCAACTATATGCATATTTATTATTTATTGAGACAAAATTACAATCGAGTGCAAAGATGCAACAAGTTTCAAGTCCCATTCTACTTTCATCACAAATTTTGACTCCAGATACCAAATCTCTATAGGTGAGGTGGCGATGATGCTGTGTGATGAGGCTTCATCGCCTTTAACAATACTCAATCCATAATCCACTCACATGACTTCCTGAGGTTTTCTATAACCTTACTTGTGAAATATAGATATCATATTGCTCTTTGTTCAGTATATGTGAATGGTTTTGTTGCACACTAATTAGATTCCTATTATGGAAAGAGTAAACAGATTAGATGCATGTAGGCCGGTGTTCAAGAGACTTGGTCGCCTAACTGTACCCTGCTTATACAGTTGAAACAATTAGTCTGGGCGCACGGCCGTTTGGTAGTCAGCCATGGCGAGGGGAGTGTTTATCGCTCATTTCTAAAAACATGTGGCCCGTGCGACGCTGCAGATGTCTTCAAGGTCAACTAGTCAACTTTTAACAGGACGGCTAGTAGTGAAACCAGAGCCACGCGCCCAGACTAATTGTTCCTACTGTACGTGTATGAAGTTTTTTTTTGAGGATGAAGCCCACATAGGTCTGAGACCTGTGCGTGGGTAATGAGTTGGATGATGGTGATTGATGAGTTGGACCAACAGTTTTAGGTGGGTTCCGAACCACCGGGAAGTGATTTTCAGCAGAGAACAGAGTCTTTTTCGCTGGCCAATCTAATCGGTCACCGTTACAAACAGGACCTACGTGAACGCAGCTTATCTATCTGATTGAACAGATACCTGCTACGGCTCACATATATTATGTAAAAAAGAGTGATTTCAACCAAAATCTTGACGCACACGATTATAATACAAGAAGCCGAGGAGATTATCACTTGGTGAGTCACAATTGTTGCTTATTCAAACAAAAACCTAGTTATAATGGTAGGAAACTACAATAAGCTACCGCAGTTTTTAAAAAGTCTTTAAAATATAGAAATATTTTAAAACAATTGATAAAATAGTTAGTTGATAAAGCGTTTTATAGTGCACAAGAGTTCCTTTCATATCAAAATTAAGTCTCATCTCAACTAATTGATATAGTAATTATTATGGTAACTAGTGTATAAGAGTATAATTGTTGATCTGACTTGTCTTACACTCCATTACTGGAGTCTCCAAGACGTAATCTACAAAAAAAAAACACACAAATAATAAGTAGAATGCCAAATACTCAATCCAGAATACCAAACGCTAGATTATTATTGTCAATCCAGAAGTCACCAACCACAAACAATAGCATATCAAGGAACAGTGTCAACTTGCATGGAAGTCATCGAATGATATTGTAAGCAATATCATTGGCTGTGCACATGAATTGACGCCAATAATAATGGCTAAAAATGTATTGTTCGCCACAGCGGCGGCCACAATCCTCAACTACTCCTCGCAAGCTAAGGACACGTAAGGATGTCATCAACCTCTCCAAGGATAAAAAGAAGGATACAGCAGCATAGAATGGACCACAACAGACGTGGCTTATAAAGTGTGAAGGATAAAGGATGCTAGTGACAATAGAAGTCAGACACATCTTGGATACGAGAAGTGGGGGGGGGGGGGGAAGAGTAGGAGGAGGAGGAGATCAAATTCTATCGGTATTACTATTATATACAGCGTGTAGATAAAATACACTCTGCTTCTAAACCTACATGAGACATGCATGTCGTCCTCGTAAACAGAGCATACATGCATCCATTGGGATTGTTCCATGATTGATAACAGAAAAATGTTGTCAATACAAGTATAATCTATGAGTTAGCTCAATAAATCAACTATTTTTTTCAATTTGGCTTAATTTTGGTAAAATTTTTGAATTTTTTTCTAATGTAGAAACATGCATAGGTTCTGATTACATCAAATTTAAATTATTAATATTGTGATGTTTTCCATGACGAAAAATACTTGATGAACAATCTAATATGAAAACTGACACTGTATTTCTATTTAATATATGATTTTCACTCACTTATACTGGAGATACTGGAGGGATGCATTCCACTTATAAATTATTTCAGGATAATGAAGCTTCTCTTTAGAAGTGAAATGCATCCCTCCAGTATATCTAGTAAAAGAGTGAGAAAAACCATATAAATAGAAATACGGTGTCAGTTTTGATATTAGATCATTCTTAATCTTTGTCCATATAATAGACCTATGTGTGATTTCAGGCTGATGAAGCTCCTCATTAGAAGTGAGATGCATTCCACCAGTATCACCAGTATAAGTGAGTGAAAATCATAGTGTAGCGAATATGAAATTGGAAAGAATGGAGAGAAAGAGGAAACAGTGGTTCTCGGTGTTATCTGCTATGTAAATGTTTACTTTTAAGCAATTTATTATTCTGCTTTTGACACTTTTATGGTGTTTACTTGGTAATTAGTAGAATGTTCTAGTTGTTTGATTAGAGATTAATGGAGTCCTAACGAATATTGTAGAAAGTTCCAGTTTCCTTGATTTATTTATTCAGAAGATGATGGAAAAATTTAGAAATTGCTCGATTGTTGAAAAACCTATTTAAGGCGAACGCATTTGTAAATTAGTTGAGTTGTCTTTGAAAATTCGTCGTGATAAAACAAATTGTGACAGTTCTATATTGTTTCTATATATAGTGATAATTCTTTCTCAGTGACTATAGAGATAATTCTTTTTCCTGTTTAATTCATACCAGTGAGCTGCTAAATAGTTTTTGTTGTATTACGGACTAGTGCTACGTAAGTTAAGTGTTCTTTTTCGACGTTTCTTTTTGAATATTATTGTACAGTTATTAATATTAGATCGGCCTTTTAACTTTTAGTGATTGATTTTTGTACAGTTTATTGGAAACTCATTATCAGTTGAACAATATCGTGTTATCTGTTTTTAATTGCTTATTTTTCTGTAAGACATTACTGAACAGTGAGTGTTGTGATTATTTGTGTAAATAAAGTGCGAGTGATAAATTTAAGCGTTATTTTAGACATAGAACCCGTAACAACATATTAAATAGAAATACAGTGCCAGTTTTGATATTGGATTATTAATATTGATTCTTATTTATTCAATAAATTTATTTGGTGATATTATATGATATTTATTCTGCATCATAATAATTGGTAGAATTATCTGACCGATTTTATAAAAGGATTCTATAGATTAATTTGAATAATTGATAAATAATGTAATAATGTTATTTCATTCGATTGCATTTAACAAAGATTATGAATAAACAACAAAATCTTAGTTCTCTAAATAAGAATGAATCAAGAAATTATCAGAATTAAATAACGCTCTGTTCAGTTGATGGAAATAAGTATCTCAAGCAGAATTCGAAAGTACCTATCTTAAACAAAAAATAAATTATTAAAAATAACCAAATATGAATTACTAAAAATAAATATTAAAGAAATCGGAGCCCAATTTGAACCTAAAATAAAAATGAAATCACTGAATGGGGGAGTGCTAAATACAGTATATGAGATAAACATTTCGATTGATTGATTTTGTAATTTGCCTACTTATTTTCTACAGATTTCCAACGTATTTTCCAAAAGAAATTCCCAAAAATAGACAGTAATCCCTTCAATGAAGCACAACTAAATGACATTGAGAATAAAACTAGAATTGCATTCAGTTACCTTCTCTGTCAATGGAGTTTCCCATGTTCGATGTCATCCATTCTTTGGTTTTACTTGAATGACAAACGTGACGAACATCATTTACAACTTTCACTAATTGCTGATTAATGGTCGTATTGGAAGTAAAAGGGAGTATTTGAGACTATAAGTAGGTCACTAATTCCTATGAAAGGAAAAGCAGAAACTATTTTCTGTGTACGTATTTCTTCAATCAAACCACAATATTGCGTTGAATGATTCCATTGATTGATAACTATCAGTGAAATCAAAAGCCTTGGTTTTATAAAAATGTGATTGGCATCTCATAGGCTTTTTTACCTGGCTATTTTGTTGAATTAGTTTTTTTTTCATAACAAACAAAATTGAAAACTACTGTTACAACAGGTAAATTGAAAACTACTGTTTAACAACACTGCTAAAACACGGTTACTGAGGTTTCTTTTTAAAACTATCTAATAAATCAAATGTTTTGGCTGAATCCTATTCTGTTCATCAATTATTATAATGAGTGCAAACTTTTTTCTCCTCAAATACAATAATTGTGAAATTGTGAGATTTCAGCTAAAAAATAAGACCCAACATTTTGTTTGTTCATTTATTTATTGTGACAAATTTACAACGAATGTGAAGGTGCAACAGACTCAAGTCCAAAACTGCTCCCTTCACAAATTTTTAATATGTGTCCAAAACATTGAGGTTAACACAGACTAAAAATTTAAGATTTGCTAAAAACCAACACTCGAAAAATAACAAAATGAATCTTCTCACTTAACCACTATTAATTTAAAAGATCACTTGAAACGAAACACTAAAAACAGTTAAAAATAGTTGTAATATTAAATTTTTATAAAAACAACAAAGTCAACACAATAGTATGTAGATAAAAAAGTTGACAAAGCATTTTGTTGGCAAAGTTGGCACAACAAACATAAAATCCTGTTGGCACTGGTTGAAGCTTTGTTCTTGAGCTGCGAAAAACAACACTTTTAATCAGAATCAAATCTTAATTCCAGCGTAGAAGATTAAAAATGCTAGAAGACTCATGTTACTCAGTGCCAGTTCACACTTTGTTGTAAAGCGATTAAGTTGAAGAGAAAAAACACAAGATTTAGTGATGTATCGTGTTTCAGAATCGTGTGAAGAGGTCCCTTACTATGCATACTACTGACAAGCTACATCCTTAGTGCCGAAAATCACTGAACAGATGTCTGCCTAGTAATCTACAGCACCCAGAAGAATTTAACACCCTTCAAAAGTTATGTTTTTAAGCCCACATTTCCACAAGTTGTAATTTAATAGGATGAGAGCTTACCTATTCAACTGCGTGTTCAACATTAGTATTGAAAAGTATTAACCTTATCGATTTAGGGATTTATTTATTTATTTTCAAGAGTTGCAGAACAGAGTTTTATACTCCTATTACTCTGCAACTGAATAAAAATAATACATATTGAAAGTAATAAAATCATCAGGGATGTAATAACGACATCACCAAAGTATTATCAATGAATACAGATACTATCTGTATTCATTGGTATTATGCAGTCTACTACTATTGTTATGAAGCAAAATTGGAATTTTTCTAAATAGAAAATAGCAAAATTTGAATTTTTCTAAATAGATAATAGCAAAATTTGAATTTTTTCTTAAAAAATAATAGCAAAATTGGAATTTTTCTAAAAAGATAATAGCAAAATTGGAATTTTTCTAAATAGATAATAGCTAAATTGGAATTTTTCTAAATAGAAAATAGCAAAATTGGAATTTTTTGAAATAGATAATAGCAAAATTGGAATTTTTCTAAATAGAAAATAGCAAAATTGGAATTTTCGAAATAGATAATAGCAAAATTGGAATTTTTCTAAATAGATAATAGCAAAATTAAAAACTTATTGAATTATTGAATAAATGTTAACTATCTATTGAATTCAGAATTAATAAAAATGATGGCTTTAGATTCAAATAAAATATTTAATAAATCTCATCTAATACTATAATTTGATCTTCAAATTCATTTTACACCAACAAAAATGTATAATCTTCTACTCAAACATGTTGTGTTTTTATGCATTCATGTGTATTCTATTATTTATTTACTAATATGCATGTAACATCCTTGCAAGACTTGAAACATAACACTCAAGTTACCAAGAAAATTAGAAAATTATTACAACTCATTTATGAAGAATTTGAATTCTTTTTTTTATTGCAGATGATGCCCACATGAGTCCGGAGACTTGTGCGTGAGTAATAAGGTCAATGGGTAAATGATGAGAAACATCCATGGCTGAATGAAATTCGAATCCAAGGCTGTGGAAACGAAGCCAGCCAGAGCCCCTTATCTTATCACAGACAAGCGCTCCAACCAACTACGCTACCAGAGCCGCTAAAAATTCAACTTTTACATTAATTTATGGACGGTCTCTTTTAAATATTCATTCTTTATCAAACTAGCTCAGGTTTATTATTCATTCTAAATATATACTTATTAAATTTAGGACACATAATAAAATTTCAACTTTACCCATCATGGAAAACCACCAATAAAATTATGAAATCAGAAAGGACAAAATTATTATTAAAATATTTGAATTTAAGTATCAAATGAACAGCCATAGAAAATTTTAACAGACTTCTCTGTTAACAACTCTCCAACCAACAAGTTTGTAATGTTTTACCTTTTTTGGAATCAAATTTCCAGCGCTAGTAGACAGTTGACGATTAGCATTGCATAATTTGTTTCAAAGCCTTAAAAATTCAGTATAATATATGCAACTCCTCCCACTATCACATTTTTCACCTCTCTCTCCCCCTCTCCCCCCCTTATTCGCAGTCACTGTCACTCTTTCTCTTTCCACTCTTCCATCACTTTTCTCCCTGTTATTTGTACCAACTTCATTCAACTTGGAAAAAGACAAGCATAGGTAAAAGAGAGAAAGGTTTGCCATTTCGTATTCACCATGACCCGAATCACGCAATTGACAGAAAAGAGTTTGTGAGAAAGAGCAAGATAGAGAGGAAGAGAAAGAGTGAGTTTGCGAGGGAGAGAGATAGTAAGGAAAGGCCTTTATGGCATTGGTGAAGCTGGACAATTCAAATAGAAGAGTGAAAAATAAGCACAGATAGATTTGAAGTATATTAATCTACAAATCGACTCTCAACACAAGCACAATAGCCATAGTTTGTCCACCGAAAATGATTTATCGGTTTCATAGGGTATTTACAATATCTCCATCATCTTAATACCATAGGCACAATGGTGCGGTCTCACACAATTCACCTAGATTTTAACCTTGATAAGCTTATTTCTTTGAAAGTAAGAGAGATTTGAGAATTGCATAGTTGCTGTGAGTGGTGTAGATGCAGATGATGAAATAGCTATAGTACTCTCTACTCAGGGTTGACTGATAGAGTAAATAGGCACATAAGGTCTACAACACTATACTACAGTAACAACACTATACTATACTAAACTACAGCACTACACTATACACAATTTCTACACTACTAGATCACAAGACCACAAGTTTACTACCACACATTTTTTTCTATCAGAAACTTACAACATGTGACTTTTTATTTTCTATTTTGGAACAAATTCAAACCTAAAAATATAATAATGATCTGTATCAGTTCTTTATAACAGATAACATCTGCCCAATACCATAAAAAATTAGGCTGGATGCAGAAAAGTTTTTAGGAATACAAATGTTTTTTTTTAAATCTCCAACCTACTTTGATTATTCCCTTTAAAATTTTGAGTATTTTCATTTCTTTTTAACAGCCTTTCAAAGGATTTTCCTCGTGATATTGGAATTACGCAAAAAGTAAAGACTTTTTGAATAACATTTCCCAAATCCAGAACTTGAAAAGGTAATTGATTCTTAAGATTGTATTTATAACTCAATAGCATATTGAGATTCAGTTCAAATACAACTTACTACTTATTTGAAAAAGCATCATTTTCTTATTTTCGCATCTCTGGTGAACATACCTGCAACCAAAAGCATTATGGACAAGCTGTTAACTAAACATTGTTGAAGTTTAGAACTAGAGCTTCATTTTCTCCATTAATGACTATACTATGAGCATACAGAACATTGTTTCATATTAGCTTTTTATGGTAATTTCAACGACTTTTTAAAAAGGTTAATACATTGTTTCAATAATGGATGGAGAACTACCCTTAAAATGAAAGAAAAACTTGAGAAAACATGGAAATTACTATTAAATGAGAACCTTGGAAGGACGGTCACTCCCCACCTTGTTCTACCTTCCTCCCCACCTTCCCTCAAAGTAAATTTATATCACATTTTATTTTACTTAGTTCGAAAACTGAACAGTGCAATGTGGATCCGTCTTTCTAAACGCGCTGCAACGGCCGTTCAAATTCTGCGTTTCTGCGTCGTTACACGATCCAGAAAACGCTATAAAACCAATGGAGCAAATAATCGCCAGCGATTTCAGATGTGGCTTTTTCGCGCACTGCTTCTCTGCAGCCACTTCCACTCTCGACAAAGCATCTTCAACCGCATATTTAAGTTGTTAGCGTTGGCTGCGTGTTTCCCCCGAGAAAATAATGATTATCTATCAGAAAAATGATACAAGCTCGTTTTGTGATGGTACAGAAATGACAGGCATATCCGGAAAACCAAGTAGCTACTATAAAATGGTGGTCGGCATTTTTTATTGCAGATGATGCCCACATGGGTCTGGAGACTTGGGCGTGGGCAATGTGGTGAATAGGTGAATGATGAGAAACATTAATTACCAAATGAGATTCGAACTCAAGGCTGCAGGAAACAAAGCAAACCAGAGCTTATCTTATCACAGACAAGCGCTCCAACCAACTGTGCTACCAGAGCCGTCTTAAATTGCTTTAGATACAGTCTCGTGAAGGAATATTCAATTTTATAATTCGTTTTTCAATAAGCAAAGTGTTTATACGAGTGATGGTGGGAGAGAGTATTAGAACAAGCTGCAGACCATATTTTAAGGAATTGAAAATACTTCCCTTGCCTAGTTTATATATTCTAGAAACTGTCTGTTTGATTAAGAAGAATGAGTCACAATTTAAAAGAGGTTATACGATTCACTCTTATGAAACTAGGTATAGGCATGGACTCAGAGATGAAGCACATCGCACGGCTCTGTATGCAAAGGGAGTGACAAGTTCTGGCATAAATCTGTTTAATCTTTTGCCAACCCGAATAACCACTCTTCCACTTGAAAAATTTAAAACTTATCTGAAATCAGAGTTAGAAGCAAATTGTTTTTATTCAAAGCAGGAATTCATCAATTATTTTGGTCACAGTGATTATTCTTGAATGCAAATTCCACATTTATTCCACAAATATGTGAGCACAAATTGCTGACAGAAATCGAGCAAAGCTATTTTTTTATAATTTATCTATACAAAATAAATTGTGTAAATTATGACTTTAAAAATATGACAAGTCCATATACCCCTTTAAGAGGTGGTCAGTGGCCGCTTTATAAATCAATCAGTCCTACGAGGTTCCCAACCAAATTTATACATTAATTTATTTTTAAAAACTACATTTGAATCAAGTTGTTACATTCATAATTATTTAAACGTGCTCCTCTCATCGAAATAATGGAAAAGTTTGAAATAAATATGAGTAAGGCTCTATGCACACGGGGATACTAGAAAGAAACTGATTAGTGACGCAAATTTGCAGCTGGTTTACTTTGAGTCACTCCCAGTGTAATACAATGGAACATATTGGTCCGCAAACCCTGCATTGCTGCATTAGACTTTCATAGAACTCAACGTTTTATAGAGATGATCGGAAGATCCCAGGTATACTGGTATCACAATAAAATGATTAATTTTAAAGTCTAGTTTATAATAGTGTAGTAAACTGTTCAATTTTAGTCATTTTGAGTGTAAATCATAGTTTTAATTTATAAAAAAGTAAGAAATAGCTTACAACAAATGTGTTACAAAGTGGTCACCAGACCATTTCCAAGTACTAAGGTCTGTAGTTGAAATAAACTGATAGCTTAAAAATAATGCAATTTAAATAAAGGATCAACAAGTTTCAAAATGAAAGAATTTATTGAGATAGATGGGATGGAGCCTTCTGTCATCTTATTCATTCTGCCATTGTTTTACATAATTTCTTCTGCCATCTTCAGTTATATCAATATCACCTAAGGCTAAGTTTAGAATTGACGAATTTTGTCCAGACTTCGCCATTTTATGTAAATAATTCACTAGGATTTTCTTTAGTAATCATTTGCTGTACATTTGTTACCTATGTGACGGTAATAATGCTTTTTTTAAACTCGTTTATGAAATTTTGTAAATTTACATAAAGTATTATAATTTAATCTTTATTTCTGGAAGCTTTATTTTTAATGCTATAAAAAAGAAAAAAAAATGGCAGAATGAATAAGATGGCAGAAGGTTCCATCTATCTCAATAAATATATCTTTCCTTTTGAAACTTGCTGCTCCTTTATTTAAATTGTATTATTTTTAATAAATTTCAAGCTACTTTATAAATTTTTATTTTTCTATCAGAATTTCTATGCTTACTGTCATAATTATTTTGTAATCATGAGCTCTAATTAGAAATGATATGTTTCAACACAAGTGGATTTCGAAGGGTTATAAGGGTTATTATATTAAGGGCAAGTAAATTTCAGGCTATTGTAAATTTTATTGGATTTTGTTCACAAATTAAAATTTTTCCAAAACCAAGAAATATAATATTGAAAGCTGATGAAAATATCCAGTGAGAGAATAGGTAACAGGCTACTGATGTTGCTTGCTTTCATCAGCGATGAAAACCAAAAATAGAGATGATTTGATGATGATGATGACTAGGATGATGCAAAATGTCACGGACTGTCATCTGACGGTGATTGTCCGAACATTGGCGATCGTGCGTAAAGAAGAAGTGATAAAGCGAGATGAAGAGAAGCAGTGATGAATAAGATGGAGAGAGATGGAAGATTGCGAGATGAGATGGAGACAGCCACTTGTCCATCTTCTGTAGAAGCTACCGTTCTATTTCGCGCATGGCTACAGGAAGAAAATTCGTACGGTAGCTATCCCGCGTCTGATCCTTCATTCCTTACTTTGCCACTTTCACACTACTCACTCATTCTCTCTCTCTTCTTTTTTCTTTCTCTTTCTCTCTACCTCTAGAGATAGAGTTAAAGAGTTGGAGACAAAGTTCACTTTTCCAAAATCATTGTATGTCACTATAATAAATTATTGGATCTGAGAGTTAATAATTTTTATAATATTTAATCTATATAAATAAAATTAGAGTTTTGTCTGTACATTTATCAGAATTATATATTTTTTGGTTATTTTTACGTTTTATACATTAAATAAGCCGAAAATAGTCTAATCTCACTTTCTGTCTGTCTGTCTGTCACGGCCCCAAAGGCATTTTACGCGGCCTTCTCCTCAAAAACGAGAGCATCGATCGGGATTTTAGTTATTGAACAGTATTGAAAACATTATTGACAATGTCTTCAGCTATGAAAAACTAAATTAACTTTTTTTTTAACAGAGTAATAAACGTTTAAAAACCAAGTACTGTGCGATTTTGGATACATTTTACGCGGCCTTCTCCTCAAAAACGAGAGCATCGATCGGGATTAAAGTTATTTATCAGTATTGAAAACCTTTTTGACAATGTCTTTAGCTATAAAAAACTAAATTAACTTTTTTTTTAACAGAATAATAAACGTTTAAAAACCAAGTATTGTGCGATTTTGGATACATTTCTTCCAAGTTTTATTACCACATAAGAATAAGAACAAATCACGTAATTTATCATGATATATCAATCAGCTGTTCTCAAATATAAATGGTGGGCCCTTCGCGGCGTTTCTTTGTTGAAAAAAAAACAAAATTTTCTAATTTAAATTTATCAAAACAAAAATTAACATTTTAGGAAGGTGCGGTTTGTGCTAGGCTCTTGGGAATTCGCCAGGTAGCACTATTATTACCACATAAGAACAACAACAAATCACGTAATTCATGATGATATATCAATCAGCTGTTCTCAAATATTCTCTCTGATAACTGTCACTGAATTGTTTACATTCAAAGTTGTTTACTAAGCTGCTAACAACTTCATGATCGTTGCTATCAAAAAAGCCGAAACATATTTCGTCTTATTTCTAAACATAATCCGTACGAAGGACGGGTAGCTGCTAGTCTTTCATAAAAATTGTAAATTTGCGCAAATAAAGTCATCTGAATCTCTTTCTATCTTTCTTCTCTCTCTCTCTTTTTCTCTTCTTCACTCTCTTTATTTCTATTCCTTTCACCCTCCTTCCCTTCTTAGGGTTGAGTGTAAGAGAGAGCCAGGAGTCCTACTAAAGGAGTCCTAACTCTGCCCTTAATAAAGGCAATCAATCATCCCTTGCAGGTTAAAAGAGGACACGTGATCCCTTCTTAAAGTGGTAATTATAAAAAATGCGAATAAATTAACACCGATACAACTCTTTCAATATTTCAACCATTTTGTTTTCTTCTTCTATTCGCCATGTTGTGTCTCCTCTCCTCCCATTCGCCATTTTGAATACATATTCACCATTAGAAAATTATTTAAACGATATTCAGCAATCCGGTGTTTCGGAGGTTAAAAAAATATATATTCAAAATGGCGAATTGGGGGGAGACACAACATGGCGAATAGAAGGATAATATATCCTTCAAAAAATTAATCTAGATAAAACTTAAAATACTAAATTTTTATTGGAACTTAAATAAAATAACATGAGTTTTATGATTGTAACTGAAATTAAAATAGAACTTTCAATTAAATTTCCCCTAAAAACGGTGAAACGCCAAAATTGGCAAAATTTCACTCTCGTTTTTGAGGAGAAGGCCGCGTAAAATGCCTTTGGGGCCGTGACAGACAGACAGACAGAAAGTGAGATTAGACTATTTTCGGCTTATTTAATGTATAAAACGTAAAAATAACCAAAAAATATATAATTCTGATAAATGTACAGACAAAACTCTAATTTTATTTATATAGATTAAATATTATAAAAATTATTAACTCTCAGATCCAATAATTTATTATAGTGACGTAGAATGATTTTGGAAAAGTGAACTTTATCTCTAACTCTATCTCTAGAGGTAGAGAGAAAGAGAAAGAAAAAAGAAGAGAGAGAGAGAGAACGATTTGATCGATTTAAATAAAACAAGGATCATTATTATACTCAACAATGAGCTTAGTAGCACTGTATCTCAATTCTTGTAGGTTAAAAAATATATATATTCAAAATGGCGAATGGGGGGGAGACACAACATGGCGAACATAAGAAGAAAACAAAATGGCTGATGATTGATTCAAATTATTTGAAAACGATTTAAGTACAGTATAAAAGTGAAATAGAGGATGAAAAAATAACACAACGCCACAGACTATAGATAAATTAATTATAAATGGATTGCTACTACTTTTATCCGTGGTAGAGCATGTTATGTTCAATCAAATGTACCAGGCACATATTATTACTATTTCCCATTAATGAAACACACATTTGAAGTTTTATCCACATGTTCCCAGCCCTTAACCAAGGGTTTCCAATCCAAGGGTTAAAAAGGGCCATGAAAGTATAAAGTATTGAACAACCTATCAAATAGTTGTATAATGACTCTGTATGATGCATGATACACGAAAGCAGTATAGACTAAAAAGAAGCCCAAATTAATAACTACTGAGTACAAAATATTGTACTGGATTAATTAAATCCATGCAGTGGCGTAACTAGAGTCGACTTATGGGGGGGGGGTTTAACCCCCCCCCCGGGCAACCACTCTTACTCTCATCAAAAAAATCTCAGAATATAGATATAATATAATTATACAATAATCATGTAGGGTAAAGGAACCAGACGCTGGCTGACACATCTTCATATTTTTTCTTATTAAGGCCATAGTGGGTAGTTTTGAAATTCAAACCATTGAATTAAACTGGTATTTTGTGCATAAACTGGTAACATTGAATCATGTGCTAGGCATCATTTTTGACGGGGAAAAATACTTTGAGTATAAGCTGTCAGACAAGAATCCTTTATTTCTAGGTGGAATTCTTTAGGAAATATGGAAGTAAGAGTGTTTGAAAATCTCAAAGTACTGTCAAAATAATCATTATTTAAAATTAACTAATGCTTAGAATGCTAGAGCTTGAATATATGTTGATTATACCCTGAGTTCACCTATTAGGGGATGATTTTCATATTTTATGTTAATTGGGGGGATGTCAACGTATTAAGTATATTTTCAACACATACACAAGTAGCTGACATGGTATGTCAGCCACTAGGGACCATGTCTGAATTTTTTTTTAAATTATTGTTGATATCTTATGTTTTATATGTATAATTACCATTTGATATTAGGCCTATATGAAATCAAATTAGCTCATTCCTTACCTGATACGTATATCAGCTACTGGAGGTGACAAAAATAGGGGTGTCAGCTATTGGTATAGATGTCAAGTGATTTTAAAATCAAATCAAAATTAAATTTGTATCGAAATTTATTCCAATTGCAATTAGCCATGAAAATGACTTGAATAAATTTTTTTCAAATTCAAATACTTTATTCACTTGAATAAAAATATTAAAAACATATAATACCGTACAATAAAATTTTTAAGTGTATTCCTCATTAGGCTATAGCCTGTGTGGAGGAATGGTTTGTCTCTCAACATTAGAAATTATACAGTAAATAAGAAAAGACCAATAACAATATATTATAAAATAGAACAAAAATACTGCTGCTATGAACTAATGACAGTTATATATACTATGCAAAAAAAAAATTATGAAGAAAAAAGGGATAAAAAAGATATATTCTGAAAATGTTTGTATTAATCCAGACAATAGTTCCAAAGTTAATAGATAATATTCATGAATTTATTTAGTAAGGAGGTGTCAGCTACAGGTTCCTTTACATTAGCTTCAAATTAAATAAATATCCTTTCTAATTTTTACTTTTTCCAATTGTTTTTTAACATTTTTTTTAATTTCTTCCAAGCAATGGAGGGGGTTACGACCCCCAAAACCCCCCCCCCCTCGTTACGCCTATGAATCCATGTAGTCTGGAATTGTTTGTCGGAGTTTGGATTTGAAGTGAAACTCATCTAGCAGAAACTTTAGGCGTAATTTGAAATTATTCCATCATTCCTGATAAGTGGAAAACTAGGTTCATGCTTTTTGTTAAATTATCTTCTGATATAAAATCCTGACTGCTTGACGGAGAAAAACGCAGAGAAGCACTCTTCAACTGGCATATTGGTATTTTAAAAGGTTTGTACTATTTGAGGTTAAACAGAACGCGTTATAATGTCGGCAGGTAACATAACAATGGAATGTGCTCTTTGTAGACCGTTAGTTATACTGAAAAATCTAGATATATCTCTGGCCTACATTTTATCTCATTGCTCCAAAATGGAATGCCTTCTACTCTCCAACACGTGCGTCTTATTATTTACAATGTACAATCATGTTGTGCTCTATTTACTTACTTGCCAATAACCATACTACATTCTTCATGCATACCTGAAATTATTGAGGAAATAAGGGGAAAATGTATAATAAATTTAGGAGAAGGTTGGATTCAATCCAACTACTTTTTAAGCTACATTTCAATATCCTGGATGGAATTTTGAATAAAGGTGAATTTTCCATTACCAATTCAACGTAGCCGTTTTATAATACTGTATTATCTAATATCAAAACTGACACGGTATTTCTATTTAAATTGTGATTTCCACTCACTTATACTGGAGGGATGCGTTTCACTTCTAAGGAGAAGCTTCATCAGTCTCTCCTCTCCTTAGAATCGAAATGCTCCAGAGTAGAGGAGTAAAAATCAAAATTTAAACAGAAACACAGTTACAGTTTTGATATTTTTGTAATATTGTCTATAAAGGAGACAGATTTGGGGGAAACCGTTGTCTCCATTGTAAATTAATAAATTATATTGTTCATCAAGTATTTCGTAATTGAAAACATCACAGATAGTGTATTACTTATGTTGTATTTACAATGCTGTGAGCTTTTAATAGGTAATTGAAAGCAGGTAATTGCAGTTTTTGGGATTCGACAACAATTTGAAAAAGGGATTTATCTGAAAGGTCATTACTTATCATTTTCCGAATAGAAAGAATTGATGGAGGAAGTTTTACAATATTTTTGTAAAAATGGAAAATCTTTTAAATTTTGCTGAAAATTGGCAAATGAAGAGAGATTTATAACAGAAAGCAAAAATTTCTACAAGTATTGAGCATTTTCAATACACTACGCTTTAGCTCCACTGGAAGTTAAAATATTAGTTATGACTAAAGTATTACAAGGATTATGAATTAGAGTTATAACTATGACTACAATCACATAAATATGTACGAATAGAACAGAGTCAAATACAGCATATCAATTCTATTTCAATGGATTCTCATTGTGATAACATTTTGACAATTATCATAGAATCATGACGTTTAACTTTCCGTTTTGAATGTTTCATCAAAATATTCAGCATACCAACAGAATAACTTCAATGTAATGAAAATACGATCAACGTACAACTATCTGTGCACTCGTAACCTTGAAAAAGAAAGAAGTAAGGTTTGGGGGTGATATCGATGCCTTTCTGGGAACATCAGACTTGGCAGCTAGTTTGTGCTTGCAACGAAAAGCGGTCAATGTTTTCAATACAGGTAGTATCTAACTCTTTCAGCCCTCCGTCGTAGAGCACAGCTAGCTGCAGGCTACTGCTACTTATACTGAGCCGAATTTAATTATTGTTACAACAATTAACTAGGATTAACAAAGGCTGCTGGCCAAACAATTAACTGTAATTAAGAAAGGCTTCTGGTCTAAACAAGTGTAAACATAGAAATTGATGGCGAAATACCGATTTAGTCAAGCTATAAATACACTGACTGTTAATGGAAACATTCAGAAACTTTCTATTCTATAGATACGTCAATGAATAATGTACACGTAAATGATAATGGTATTTCAGAAATAAATTTCGATGATATCAGAGGTATTTGGTGATGTCCTTTAGTGATTAATGAACGTAAATAGACGAAAGACTGAGTAATAAAATACGAATTGTTGCCTCTATTTTCCTAAATTAGAATTCTCCTCGAAGAGAATAGTAGACTATATAATTTCTCAAAAAGCACTGAAGTGTACAGTAGGAACAATTAGTTTGGGCGCGTGGCTCTGGTTTCACTACTAGCCGTCCTGTTAAAAGTTGAATAGTTGACCTTGAAAAAATCTGCAGCGTCGCACGGGCCACATGTTTTTAGAAATGAGCGATAAACACTCCCCTCGCCATGGCTGACTACCAAACAGCCGTGCGCCCAGACTAATTGTTCCTACTGTATTGACGGCGTATTTTGTCAACAATATTGTGATTCAGCGTTTTTCTATCACTTTCAGCTTCCGATTCGTTTATATCACTGATCCCGGTACGTCACGGAACGGCACGGCACGGATATGTGTGAATCGACCTTTGAGGAGCATTGAACAAGTGGACCTAAACTGTGATCGATTCCTGGCCAAATCTGTCATTTTTAAAACAAATCTCACAACATCATGTAGATTTAATTACTAATCACTAGGAGAAATTAGGTTTATTTGTATAAGCTATCAGCTATCAAGTTGAATCTTGAATTAATGCTATGAATTCTTCTAATTTGTACTCGTAATATAATTTTTAATTTCAAATATTCAATTATTGTACTGCTTGGATGTTTTGTATCTGCTGTATTTGTATAGCCCCGTCTCCATCAACCAAACATGCTCGACGAACAGTGTTCGCTGGAATTATCTGATGTCGCCGAACATTGTTTGGTGTGGACGTCTTCTCGAACATTATGATCGGTGTGGTGGGAATAGTGGCGGGAACCTGTTGTTGGTCGTCACTGTTCGCTCACAGACCGAACATTTTAATTGAACTCACGAACATGTTCGGTGACCAATATGTTTAATGTTTGTCAGTTTTTTGTACAACAATGTTCGGCAGACTTGTTCGGTTGGTGGAGACGTGGCTTAAAGGAGCAATAAATATTTAATTTCATATTAGTACAATATCGACATCACTAATGCAAAGTTGTAAAGAGTAAATTCATAATTATTCAAGATGAGATTACCATATTCATGAAATTAACTTCTTTCAGTAATATTCCAAGACATCAGATTGGGATTCCAGTAGAAGTAACCCAAAGTACTCCACAAAATAATTCGTAGTCCAACATCCCTCAAACTGAAATTTAAAAAGCACGTCATAGTGATGCATAAATACGTACTTCTTATTTCGTTTCTTTCCATTTGAATGAAGCCAGTCGCGTGTCTAAGCATTGCTTTTGATGCTTGCGGTTGAAGGAATGCTCATGAATATGTTGTGTCCTATCCCCCTCACTCTCTAACTCCCTCACACACACACACACTCAATCACTCTTCCTTCCTCTCTTGTCTGTTAGCAATCATAAGCCACCAAGCTTTCCATAGATCTCACTTTTCAGTCAGACTCATTTCGTAATGCGCATCTTTCACTAATTTATTCAATTACATAACAATTGCAATTCCAATCGTGCGTTTGGTGCCGAATTAATTGCAAGAACCTTGCGTGCGCCAATTCGTTCAACACCTTACTACGCATGCGCAGACTGATGAACAACACCTCTTGCTCAAGTTATTAGTGAGGCACTTTCATTTTTTTTATTGAGAATCAGTGAGCATATACGAGTATATGCTAGTTGATAAAATGGTAACGGAATTAACGCTTTCGTCATATATTTACGACATTTGTGGAAATAAAATAGCTTGCATGCTAGTTTCCATTATAATTTGGTGCTTGACCAACCTTTAAAAACAATATTGCAATGGGAAGTAGATAGTTTATGAAGAATTTCTTATCATACATTGTGAAATAATATGAATCATTTCAGTCACTAATCTGTACACGTTTATAACAAAGAAATTTATACAATTTTATTTCTACCATTTTTCTGGTCACATTTTCATAATATCCCCAAAATTACTCAAGTAATCATGAATAGTTGTATTTATTCACATGAGTTTGAAGAAGTTTGTTTTTGTCTGTGTAGATAAAAATGAAGATAAGTAAAATTCAACTAATAATAATACTTCAATACTCCAATACCGCGGTTCTATAGCAATACTGCAATAGTATTACAGTTCTGTACTAAAATGGATTGTTACATTCGAAAAAAAATAGCAATCATTTTTTTGAAAAATGTTGCTTTAATTGAAAAATGAAAGTATCTATCTACTTAGTATTTATTGAGGAATATGAATTCGTATGATACGGGTACAGAGATTTCAATGAGAATATCTATAGATACAGATGGAATCCAGTTTTCAATAGAACACGCTAAGTACAGAGAACAAATTATAATCTGGAAAATTGTGAGTTTTGAACCATTAGTAGAGCATGGAAATTCCAAGTTGGATTTAAACTGGTACTACAATCACAGTACTTACATCAAATACAATATTTCTCTGTTCCCTGCTGTAAAATCACTTCCCGGTGGTTCGGAAACCACCTAAAGCTGTAGGTCCAACTCATCAATCACCATCATCCAATTCATTACCCACGCACAGGTCTTAGACCTATGTGGGCTTCATCCTCCGACAAAAAAGTATAAAAGTATTTCTGGGAAAAACAGCTCAATTGAATAAAACCTCCATTAATCTGTTCTTAACTATTACTTGATCATCAAGATTTGGTACAGATCGAATATCTAAACATACAAAACTGATCTATTATTGAATTTATATGTTCTAAATGTTCCTTTTTCTCCAAGATTAGGTACAGAATGTGCCCATACAAAACAGTTCTATTGTTCTTACAGCTGAGCTGGAAACAAAACAGATGAGGGTTCCTTCTCCAAAATAGAACTTAAATTTCTCTCCCTGTGTTTTTTCTCTCCTTTTATTGTCACTCGATTCCCAAGAACACAGCAGAACAGCTGCAGAAGTATTGGATGCTGTGCATCCTGTTCACATAAATAGAATGATCCAGAATAAAGAACAGAGAGCATAAAGAAGAACAGAGACGGAGAATAAAGGGGATCTCTGTTGGCTTGGATAAGTATCGTTGGTTTCGACTCTGAATTTCGTCTGGCGTTCTAAATTTACCAGACAGAATCGAGTCGTTTACTAAAGAAAAAAATCTCTCATCATATAAAACACACGCCTGCATAGCACTCCAGACAACCCGGCTATTTAGGGGCCCCAGCTGACATGAGCAACACTCGTCTTCAGATAAGAATCAATACAAACTAAAAGCCAAAACTAGCAATCATTTAAATGGATCATTATCAAATACGATGATAAACAGAATTTGACAAATAGTTTGTGAAATATTTTCCATGCATAACACAACTAGAGTTGAATATCCATCAATACGTTAATAGATTTGGAAATATTTTTCTAGCTTATCACATCTAGAAAGCCAACTATATCACCAAGAGCTAGAGTAAGCTATTAGTCTATCAAATTTCTAATCAACGTTTAGATTAAAATGATTGATTTCAAAATAGAACTCGATATATTATGTATATATCATAATATACACGGAATTAGTGGAGGTAGTGATATCTGGCTATCTTGGCATCAACAACATTCCTACCAAAATATCAAATTCCTAATGAACGTAGTTTATAGCAAAGACAATGTTGCATAATATTGTCTTGGTTATAGATTCAAATAATAGATTTAGAGCTGAATACGGCATAGTTATCATGGCAACAACCAAATTAAGAAATCTCTAACTAAAATGTTCACCCGAATTAGTTAAATCTTCGCTGAAAGTATCAAACAAAAACTTTCGGTTTCTATATGCCTCATTTATTAACTTTTTCAATTGTTATGATGATATCAATAAAAATGGTACAATAAAAATGGTAGTCTTATAAATTAATAGATTTTCAATGAACTGGACATTTTGATTTTTTTTTTTTTGTAGATTACGTCTTGGAGACTCCAGTTAAGGAGTATAAGACAAGTCAGATCAACAATATTATACACTAGATACCATAATTACTTCAATTAGTTGAGGTGAGGCTTAATTTTGATGTGAAAGGAACTCTTGTACACTATAAAAAGCTTTATCAACTAAATATTTCTTCAATTGTTTTTTTAATATTTCTATATTTTCAAGACTCTTCAAAAACTGCGGTAGCTTGTTGTAGAATTTCCTACCAATATAACTAGGTTTTTGTTTGAATAAGCTTCTATTGTGACTCACCAAGTGATAATCTCCTCGGCGTCTTGTTGGCTATTATAATCATGTACATCAAGATTTTGGTTAATATCATTCGTTTTTACATATAGAGTAGCTTCATACACATATAAGCAGGGTACAGTTAGGAGACCAAGTCTCTTGAACAACGGCCTACATGAATCTAATCTATTTACTCTTTCTATACACCTAACCGCTTTCTTTTGGATCTTAAACACCCTATCAAGATTTTGTTTTGATGAATTACCCCATACTAAGATAGCATACCTAATATGTGACAGTAAGAGCCCATGGTAAGCTGTAAAATGTAACTTTTTGTCATTCAATCTAGCGAGCTGTCGCAGGACAAATACCCCAGATGAAATTTTACTACATATTTTCTCGATGTATGGAGTCCAGGTCAATCGTCTATCCAACATAACTCCTAGAATGCAATTTTTTCTTCCCGGATTATCGTTTATAAACACGTTTATAGCCCTATCTTCATTTAAATTATGTTTGTTTTTGAATTGAAGGCATTGGCATTTTTTACTATTTATAGTTAATTTAAACTGATTTAAAAATTGGACAATGGACTGCACACCTATATGGGCACTTATTTCTAAATTATCTAGAATGGAATTGCTGAAAATGAGTGATGTATCGTCAGCAAATAAGAGGGCTCTACCACTAATTAATTCTTTAGGTAAACGGTTGACATATAACAAAAAAAGCAATGGACCTCAAGATTTTGGTTAATATCATTCGTTTTTACATATAGAGTAGCTTCATACACAATTACACATATAAGCAGGGTACAGTTAGGAGACCAAGTCTCTTGAACAACGGCCTACATGATGAAAAACATATTGATTTTAAATATGGTACAGTCTTATAAAGTAACAGATTATCAATGAACTGGACATTTTGATGAAAAACAAAAAACTTTCCTATCTTAGCTACTTTATTTTTGTTTTTACACTCTCAGATTTTTATAAGCTTGAGAGCCTGTCGTATTGGAAAAAACTTTTTATACCAATATCATCCTGATTATTTGATAATTTCTAGTAAAATTCTAGATTAAAATTATTTTTTTGCACCTTCCCGGTTTTAATCTGAAAAAGGTTAATTAGAAAATAGCATAGACGGATTATTGACATTAGATTGAGAACGACTTCCAATCTCTTCCAAACTATAACAAAAGACTACTTTTTCAGACTGATTCAGATGCAGTCTATCAACCTCTATATATGATCTTGGCTAAATAAGTTAAGTCCTTATAACGTGACCAAATGCATCAACATTGTATCAAACAAGTACGGCCGCTATTCACCAATTCTATTCTCTATATCAATCAAAGAGCATAGAATTATAATGAAATCTTTGGAATTCTGATTCCTTTAGAATTAATTAGAATTTCTTGGTGTACTCTCACCATCTTGTTAGTCACCGACTGTAAATAAAAGTTATATACAGTATTTATTCAAATTTGTTAATTTTTCCAATTTTTTATACGGGACCAGACATTTACATGCAATTGTGCAACTGTTCACTGCCAAACGTTTGTGTTGTAGAACTAAACGATTTCATGTTGATGCACTCTTCATGTCTGCAGCCGTGGCCGAACTTTTGCTAAAGTTTAGCTATAGTTCAGCCATACCACAGCTTCTTTCAAAAATACTAGGTTACCTAAAATCAACCTACCTTTCACGGTGGTAATAATCTAAAAAAATACAAGAAAAAACTACCTTTCTTGGTGGGTTTGTAAGTGATAGTGAAATCGATTCATCTCCTATCATTTTAATAATATTATTAATTATTTAAAATAAATTAGGGGAACCCTATTCCAATCACGTTATCAAATACGAATAAAAATTGATATGATGTTGAAGATCCATCTTGTTTCCACTAATATGTAATCTAAACTTAAAAAAAACCACTTTTAAATGGAAATTAACTCACGTTATGGCGTGACGGCCATTTCGCTCTGTTGTCTAGAGCATCGTCAGACGACCCATAGTACACATGGAGTGAGTTTATATTAAAAATTGATAATTCATAAAATTAACATATCCTATTTCAAACTAACCTAACAACAATGCGTAATAACCTTGAAGAGAAACCAGACATACTAACAAACAATCCAGTAACTTTTTAATCAACGAGCCTGCAATAATTAATTATTTTCCCACCAATGGAATGCAGTATGACACAGTGTGACACGAATACCGCACGACATGGGACACAAATTGAAATTCAGACAACGCATCCAGTTGTACAGTACACACGACACTTTGATCACATCAGTCTGCGCCTGCGCCGTATATGGGCTTCCTGTATGATAGCTTTTCAACTTTTTATTTCAACTCGGTTGCCTATGACAAAAGCATCAGTGCGTTGTCACAATAAATGACACATATCCTTTACAAGACAATAATTACAACCGGCTTTTATATATGCAATTTAATTTTCTGCATTCCACAGTTCAACAACTGGAAATTGATGCTGTTGAAATAATGCACCAAACGGACCCTAATATGGCAGCAGATAATGATGACTTCAAATCCTGATTTTATTTCAATCCAATCCTTCGTTCTTGCATGCTTTAAAATATTACTTTAGTAGACCTACTTTACTACTGTTCAGCATAGTGCAATTCTAAACGTGATTTAGTACTTGACTAATATTCATATCAATTTTTTAGTGCCCTACTTCTTAACTGCTATTTTAGTGCCTCATTACTGTCAATCAAATACTCAACTTTTTATGGCAATTTAACGACTTGCAGTCAATTTTAATTGAGAATAAATTATATTTTTACTCACTCAGGCCAAACGTTTTCGAGTCATGGAGACTCATCTTCAAAGGCGTCCTAGATCGGCATGTCGGTTTTATGGTTAGGCAAATTGTGGATGTTTTGTATAATGCGATCAATAAGTTTGTGTGATTTAAAATTTAACTGTTCTACTTGATGAAGGTAGTTTCTGCTTTAGTTTTGGCAATTTGAGCTGGTTTTGATTTGATCACATTATACAACACAATTCTTCTAACAATAAACCGACATGCCAATGTAGGACGCCTTTGAAGATGAGTCTCCATGACTCGAAAACGTTTCGCCTGAAGTGAGTAAAAATATCATTTTAGTCTCAATTAAAATTGACTGCAAGTCGTTGAATTTAACAAAAAAGTTCATATTAACACCGAAGATCGTTATGGAACAAGAAATCCAGGAATTCAAGTACTTAAATTTGAATCTCCTACACGTACTTTGTAAAAGTGGTAGTAAATATTTTAAAGATTTGAGCTTTAAACACATTAACCAAAGTAGTGTTTTATTAGTTTTACTATTTTTACTTTTTACTATTACAATACCGGTTTACTATTGTTAGTTTTACTTGAAAAAGGAAATAATACTTTAATGCAGATTAAAAATGGTAAATGAATTTAACTGATTTTCACATTTATTGAAGGTAATAAGAAACTTTACAATACTATGTTGCACTTTGCCTCTCATTTTTATTCTAAATTACATGTATTGTAATTTATAAAATTACATTTACATTGAAATACTATTGTTACTTTGTTTCACTATGCCTATCTTAAGATCATTAAAAATATGTGGGCACAATTGGGATCTATTTTAGGGAGCAGCTCAGGTCAATAGCGAGGTAAATAAAATATTTTTTCTGCAACTGCTCGTAAAGTAGTTCTTTACGTACTGAAAACTAATTGTAAAATACCTCTTTACTGCTCAGCAAGCGGTAAAGTACTTTACGCTCGCCAGCTGTTTTCTTTACGCTTCTGTTTTGATTTTGATGTCTTCTCATTGGTGGATCACGGAATCCGTGAAATTCACATAACCTCAAAAAAGGCGAACGCTAACCAAATCCGCGCATGGTCTGTGATGTTACAAACTACAAGCTTTTATTGTGTTGGAATCCAGAACTGCAGTTTTAGGAAAAATATAGTATGCAATTCGCGCGTGAAGCTTCTTTATCGCTCTCGCAAAATGTTTTGGCTCGAGCGATAAAGTCGCGCTTCACGCTCTTAATACATAAATAACTATTCTACAAACGTTTGGCATGAAAATACAAAATTAGTTAAACTAAATAAACCACAAATTACTAAACTTATATGACTAACAGATGAATAAGCAATTAAAACCTTTAAATCAGTTTGTAATAAACAAAAAACCCCAATGTATAAACAACCAATTACATCTTCTCTATAACCTTGGTTAATACTATAAAATATAGTTTTATCACGAAACAATTTGTAACTGTTTTTTATAACTTGTTACATATCTGGTGTACCTGTTTATTGATTTTTAACCCAACCTCACAAAATCTGCATTACTAGATTTCCAATATAATATAAACTTAAAATAAAAAAATTAAATGTATTTATCCAAAAATTGCCTTATTAGGTACACGTATCACACATACGAGCGGCAGCTGCTATGTACTACTGTAGTATTCATATAACATGGCAGCGTGTAGCAGATGGGACATGCTACATCTGAACCCAGCATACTGCTGCCAAGTTAAATGAAAACTGCAGTACATCTGAACCCAACTGTACAACAATAGAAACCACGAACAAAGAATCCCGACAGCCACTTTTAAATGAAGATGCGCTTTGGTATGCCTAAACGAATGTGATAATACTCAACTATGTAGAAGGAATGGACAATCTGATATAACCAAGCTTTAAAACTGGATATGAGAAACGAAGACAATCGTGACATGGGCAATTGGTGCCAGAATCAATTATAACATGTAACAGTACCAAGTACTATTAAAAGGTGTTTTTATCACGATTTTATTACTTTATATATATATAGTATACATATAGCAACTTATAGTATGTGGACTAATGGACCATGAGGAGAAAGGAGAATCATCAGCATCATTATTATTGGCAATATTTTTCTCCATCAAGCATCAAAACTTCCACGCAAATCGAAATTGTTGAGAAAGAAATTACTTGAAGTGACCAGGTGCTTTGCAACACTCAGTGACTAGACACCATGTCCAGATTAATAGAAATGATAAATAAATTATTACTACCTGAATAATAATAATAATAATAATAATAATAATAATAATAATAATAATAATAATAATAATAATAATCATCATCATCATCATCATCATTCTACAGGCATTTCGTGACATGATTATTTGAAAATTGATTCTTAATTACAAGGAAACCTTCCATGATGAGATGAAACATATTTATTTATTATGTATTTAATTTCATAATTCATTCAAATTGGTCATGTAATTAATTTCAAAAAGATTTAATCATTTATTTCATACAATCATGGTAGGAAGCAAACAGGCATATGGCCAAAGTAGCTACCTCGACAAAATATAATTAATTGAGGCTATGAATAATAAGACTTGAAGTTGTCACAATCACATTTTTTATTAAAAACAGTGAGATACTAGTTTCAGTTGTTACACCATCATCAATCTCAAACAAACTAAAATTGAAGTACAGAATAGCTTAATACTAAACACGGAATGTTGTTATTGGTTGAGGGAGAAAGTTCCTCTGATAGGCTGACCTTCATTGAATGTCTGTGATTGGCTGAAGGCCAGAACCAGACACGCCTACTGGTGGGAGGAGCAACAAGCGGAAATAAGTGTCAAATCAGGTTTGACACCAAAACCGTAAACACAAAGAAAGCGTCCTGTTCTCGCCTTCAGCCAATCACAGACATTCAATGAAGGTCAGCCTATCAGAGGGACTTTCTCCCTCAACCAATTGTAGCATTCCATGTTTAGTATATAATATTGCATGGTAGAATATTATTAAGCTACTCTGTACTTTAGTTTTAGTCTGTTTGAGATTGATAATGGTGTAACAACTGGAACTAGTATCTCATTGTTTTCAAAAATGTGGTTGTGACAACTTCAAGTCTTATTATTCATTATGGATATCATCCACAAAAACACCTTCACCTCTAAAAAGAAAGCTATAAATAAATAAGAATAGAGTAATAATGAAAAAAAAAATGAAATGAGTTATAAGAAACTAGACAATATAAGAAACTAGACAGAAAGAATTTTACATACAAAATAAAAATATTCTTGAAGAAAATGATTCAAGAATTTGTAAATTAGTACATATTTTTACATTTTAGAGCTAATGAGTGTAGTCTAGATGATAAAACTAGCCTTAAACTATTCCATAAACGCTCAAGTTTTATAAAATATGAAACCACAATGATATTCAACTAAAAATCTACTTTAAAGCGCTACAAATAATGGGCTAAGCCAAAAACATAATACATAACAAATCAGGTGTTGAGACATTCAACAATAAGGCCCATATTTATGAGCTGGAGACTTCATTAACTTAAGGGACACTTATAAATCAATCAATAAAAAGGTTTTACAAGTTTCCCTTGAGATTATGAAGCTTCAAGGCAGCTTCATAAATATGGGCACAAATCACTCCTCAATTTAAATATCCAAGAGGTTTTCAAACACCGCAAGGACACTTCAAATATTTGCAGTAGCTGAATTTACTGTGGAATAAAAATTATTAACGACGCTACGAGGTTGTACTCGTTAGAAAAAACTAAAAAGATTCATCCTAATGAAATTCAGCATAAAGGATGTGGAACAAAGGCATGCAATATTATGAATGGACTATTTTCCTGCATCCTTGACAGTTCAATGGCTGATAATTGCCTGGAAATTGCACGGTGGCACGGCTCCAGCCCTCGAGGCCACAAACACAACGCATCATTCTCATAATTAAAGTTTTAAAATCAAGATTTTTGACACCTGATGCCATCCGAGATGGAAAAAAAATATTTTCACGACCTCACTTAAAAAATAAAGAACAATTAGAGTGAAATTAATTGCGGTGAAATCGAGAACACTTTTAGGATCAAATTACGACGCTTTAGTGGGTCAAGTTCTGTTTTGTCATTATCCACGACAAATTGAAATTACAACACAGCATTCCTGAAAGATGCTTGAACACTCAGAGACAAGAAGAAGAAGGAGGAGAAGAAAGAAGAAGAAACACTGGAGTGAAATTGACCCGGCAGAAATTCCATCAGGATTTAATCTGTCCCAACAGATTAGCTTCCCCGAACAGCAGATTGCATTTTGCAACACCTTGCCAAATTTAGACGTTGAATTTTAAATAAACTTCCATTTAAACTGTGATTCGACATGCAAATAATGCTCTACTTTTAAAAATAGCCGTTTGATTGGCTTCAATTTGCATTTTTGCCTATATACTGATTTAATGATAATGATTGTTTCGGATAACAAGCCGATGAATATCAAGTTGATAGGTGGTGATTATGTGAGTCAGCACTTCCCGAAATGGGCTAAAAGGCTAATAAGACTTAAATGATTCCCAAATGAAGCTAAACAGTTTATCAGGAAAGTTGTAAATCAGTAAATGAGTATGATATTCATTTACCTGGAATCAAATACGCTAATATTATTACATTAAAAAAAACAATTAATTATTATGAAGAGATCATTCTTATTCGTCATCCATATTTAGGGAAAGCTCATATTATATGAAGCTAGATAGTAGATTAAGAATTTACTCAATAAGTAATTGCATGAGTATAACATTTATTTACCTCAAATTGATATGAATATTATTCGCCATTCACTGTTCTCTGCTGTAAAATCACTTCCCGGAGGTTCGGAACCCACCTAAAACTGTAGGACCAACTCATCAATCACCATCATCCAACTCATTACCCACGCACAGGTCTCAGACCTATGTGGGCTTCATCCTCCAAAAAAAAAAAAATTGGGAGATGTGATATTTGAAGCTAGTAAAGTTAGTGACCAAGTGAGTCACTTCAAATAACTAGAAGAATTTAAATTTGAACAGGAGTTCTTGCATAAGCATGATTAGCATTGGAGATTCAACTGTTGAAAATGTACAAGAAGCAAACCTGCTGGGGTTGATTATTGACAAGGATCTCTCATGGAATGCGCATACAGATGATCTGGCCACTAGAATTAGTAGGAATCTGTTTGTACTGAGAAACATGGTTAGATATGTGCCCAATGAAACAGCTAGAACATTGTATTTTGCCCTGATATACTCACATATTTCATATGGGATAGAGCTCTGGGGTGGTACATCATTGCAGAATATCAACAAAATATTTGTACTACAAAAGCGTGCCATTAGGTACTTGGTGGGTCTGGGGGTTAATCATCCTTGCAGATACCATTTTAAACAGCTGTCTATATTAACAGTACCAAGCATTTTTATTTTTAAAACTATATTATTTGTTGTCAAAAATATTGACAGGTTTGTGACTCATGCACAGGTACATTCTCATTACACAAGACATAGAAACGCTTTGACTGTACAACCTCATAGGCTTGCTCTATATGGAAAAAAAGACTAGTTATATTGGTACAAAGTTTCTGAATAAACTGCCTAGTCATCTAGATCATAAGAAAATGTCATTTAAAAAAGATTTATATAGTTACCTTGCTGAAAAATGTTTTTATAGTGTTAATGAGTTTTTGTGTGACAATTATGTATGATTATTATGGAATGACGATGTAAAATATTACTATAAAAATATGACTACTACAACACTGTAAAATGTAAATAGCCTATGTGTAACATGTAAAATAGGTACTATTTTTTTGTTAGGTATAAGTTAATACTCTACTTCTGACGATATTCAATTGTATGGTGTAAACTTTACTGTATTGAATAAATAAAATTTATTATTATTATTATTATAAATTTCTAGTGTTATTACTGTAACATAACAATTTTTTCCATTACTTACACACATTTATACTTTTTCTATTGCTATATTTAAAAAATAAATATAATGGAAGAAATAATTTTCTTTTTTCTTTGTAGTGGCGAAGGTGATATTGTTGAAGATATCCATAATGAATAATAAGACTTGAAGTTGTCACAACCACATTTATTTAAAACAGTGAGATACTAGCTTCGGTTGTTAGACCATTATCAATCTCAATCATACTAAAACTAAAGTACAGAGTAGCTTACACAGAATGACACAATTGGCTGAAGGAGGAAGTGACTCTAATAGGCTGACCTTCATTGAAAGTCTGTGATTGGCCGAAGGCCAAAATAAGACACGCCCAGTAGTGGGAGGAGCAACAACCAAAAATAAGTGTCAAAATCAAGAACCGGAAACTCAAATTTTGCTGATCATCTCGTTACGAACAAGTTCAAGGCCAAAGAAAATGTCGAATTTCTGAATTTGACTGGCAAAGACAATTGAACATTTGAGAAGCTTTGGAGACAACGAGGAGGTAAAAAACGATTCCAATACTAGTTTAAACGATCAAATTTATTTCAACCAGTTCAATGCAGCTCACTTGGTTTCATCATAATAATTCTGGCCTACATTCTAATAACAGTACTTTCGTGTTTTCTCGTTTGACTTTGACTGCATTTCAGTGAGCTTCAATTTTTTAATTTTATAATTTTAGCCTACTTGTGCTTTGTTCTTGTTTGTTGCTTTCTATGTGTTCCTAGTTTTTGGTTCTTGATTTTGACTCTTATTTTTGTTTGTTGCTCCTCCCACCAGTGGGCGTATCTTGTTTTGGCATTCAGCCAATCATAGACCTTCAAATAAGGTCAGCCAAACTAAGGGCATTTTCTTCCCTCAGCCAATAGAATCATTCCATGTTCAGTATACATTAAGCTACTCTGTACTTTAGTTTTAGTTTGATAATGGTGCAACAACAGAAACTAGTATATAACTGTTTTCAATAAATGTGGTTGTGACAACTTCAAGTCTTATTATGAATAATTTTCTATTTTTCTATCACTCTTCGTAATTCTAAATCTATAACCAATAATAACGGTACTTTATTGTTTTAAAGGTGGACTTGACTGCATTTCAATTAACTTAAATTTTATAATTTAGCCTACTTGTGCGTTGTTCTTACAAATTACAATCTACAAGTAAACTTCTTTAAGATTTTTCAGAAGCTTAAAGTACTGATAATATCTGTTTGAACGTTGTTAAGCAAAGGGCCTTTCTACCTTAGCTTTCACGATACACGACTCATTTCCACATACAGGATCTTGAATGTACGAAATAATTTCTACCAGTTTAATGATATATTCTGAAAGCATAAAAAATGTGTCACCAGCTGCTTAAAACTGGTTATAATTAAGCATTATTTGTTTACAGAGCTGGGTTGCAGATACCAGCATATCACAGAACCAGTGTTGACCACATGCTCTTCTGTTGAATGATTGAATTATGCAGCTCCACTAATTTAGTAATGTGTTGAAAAACCTGGCCTGTTTAGTAGCATAGGCAGTGGCGGTCCCAGGATTTCATTTCGGGGGGGGGGGGGGGGGGGGAAATGACCTGGTCTGGGTCCCCCTCCCCGGAAAAAAATGTGGAATTTAAAGCCTAAAAACGTATTTTTATACGTATTTGAGCTCTAAAATATGCTCAAGCTAATAGTATTTATGTTAGCTAATAAAATAGTTTTTCATTTAAAGTTTATTGTACCTGAGTGAAATAGGACCCAACCATAGTATGTGTTTTTCCTTTGATTTCCTTTAGCTACACAAAGAAAATTGATTAGAAGTCAATGTGATTATTTAATGAGCTAATGAGCATGATGACAAAGTTCAGTTAAATAAACGTATAATGAAATCAAAAATAAATCAAGTGTTCACTGCGATTTTTTTCTTTATGGTTAGGTCCTATTTTTAACATGTAAGTTACGAAGCAATAGCCAAAAAATACTCAGATTGTTACACAAATATGTAAGGATGTACACCTTCTTGTTTATTCTTCTAGATAACAAGTAAAAATGACACAGATTAAATTTATTTCTCGCAAAAACTATACATACATAATTATGAATAAATTCTTTTTTAGGGGGGGGGGATCCATCTTGATATTTCGGGGGGGGGGGATATATCCCTCCCATCACCCCCCCCCTGGGACCGCCACTTAGCATAGGTTACTAATGCAGCAAAATTGACAAATGCAAATTAACAGTAAATCACTAAGCCATCAAGGCTCAACTCTGAAAATAATGGATACATTCGGCATGGGCTTCCATTGTGTAGAAGATTTAGATTAGGGTGGATCCATGATTTTCAGCTGAGTTAGATATGGCTAATTGACATGGTAAATTAGAAAAAATAATATTCTTTCATCAATACTCATTGAAAAAGATAATTAAAACAGCATTATCCCAACTTTTTACTAAATATTACATTTTTACTATCTGTATTATTTGTATACAAGTATAAAAGCATAATAAGTATAGCATAAAAGCATAAGTAAGCATAAATATAAAGCATAATCTATTATCAAAACTGACACTGCATTTCTATTTAATATATGATTTTCACTCAATCATACTGATGATACTGGAGGGATGCATTTCACTTCTAAGTGAGTGAAAATCATATATTAGATAGAAATACAGTGTCAGTTTTGATATTAGATAGTTCATCAAGTATTTCGCCATGGAAAACATTACAGATTATAAAGTATACTACATTATAAGCATTAAAAGTGATTACATCGAATAATATAAAATAAATAACCATGAAGGTAGCAAATTAAAAATTTATCAAAGATTTTGAATATTTTTTATTCTTTGTCCATATTTATAATAGACCTATGTGTGATCTCAAACACATGCTCAACATTACAACATAATAACTGAAGCATACCAACTGACGCTTGGTATGGCAAGGAATACCAAGTGAAGCATATGTTGAGAATAATTGTCTTTTGGCCTAAGTTATGCAAGAAACACAAGGTACTTACACACACATGTATTGTCAAAGTTTGAATCTGAAGAATATTCAAAGGACATCTACCAGGGATCATAAAACTGATCAATAGCGTCATAAACGTTGCGTTTTTATTTTATTTAAATGTTAAGGTTAGCAAGTCAATGAGATCAATAATGATTTTGGACCGGATTCAATTCAAGTTTGCAAATTAGGCCTGCATTACAAAATAACAACACTTATGATGTAAAGAGCGCATACACGTTGTAATCATATGAGGGGAGGTGTCAGTACTACAGGATTATTGCAAAATATATCCTCTAACGAAACATTTGATCATTATTCAACTACCTGGCAGGATAAATATCATATCAGCAATAACTTCTATGACTAGGATAAGTATATTATACTGTACTAAAAATGACTTTTATGGTTGCATTCAAGGTGTCTTGAATTTATTTCCTTGGAAAATTGAAAAAATTGAATTCCACAATAACGCTAGTTAAAAACCAGTTGCCTACATGAGTTAAACCCAACTTTAACACCATAATCTTCTACAATTTCAATCAAACGTTGACGATTCATGGATGTCAATCAAGTAAATTGTGTTCCATCTCATGAAACTGTTTCCTTCAAGATTTCTGGTCCACTTCAAAGATAAAGTCCGGCAACTTTACGACTGGTTCTTCATAATTTATTGTTGACAGCATAGCCGTTGTTTTGGTCTCAGAAAGAAGAGTCTCTCATTAACTGGGACAATTTCTTCCACAATTTACTGTACTTTAAATTGTCTTTGAAAATTAGAGGGACTTCAATTGAGGGTCTAATAACAGGGGACTAGCATTGCCAGCATCAGCATCAGTTCTCTGTGAATCCTTCTTCATTTATTGCAAGATTTTGATGAGAATGAACTTGACCAATCAGAGAGTGTCTTGCTAATTTTCTCGGTTCTCCCAAACCGAGTCTCCAAATAAGACTTCAGTTACATCTAGTGCGAAGTTAATTGAATAAAATATAATAGTAATTTAGGTTTAAATTACGACTATCACGGTTTCTATGTAGCTGTCTACTGTTGGAGACTGGCAACTTGACCCCTGAAAGGAATTCGCAGTGAATATTGATGAATACAGCACATTTGAGAACGACTCAACTGGCTCACTAACAGCAGTGATGTTTAAAGCCCAAATACCACTGGCTCAGATTCGTGCTCTATTTAGTGCAAGGCATAGTGGAGCTATTACGCCATTACACCTTCCTTCACCTCTCCCCTTCAGGCGTCAGGGGTCATGTTGTCAGTCCCCAGCAGTAATTGTCTAGTTAAAAAGCTAAAATAATTAAATGGGACGAGAAGATCCTATAGATCTTTCAATTTTTAACTTGTAAAATAATTTTAGGGGTACAGTATTAGCTTTTGAAAATAAAAATTTTTTGTTGGGGTGACAAATAAATTTTTAAAACTTCAGAAGGCAGGTATGATATCAATGTAACAGATATATACTATTATATTTTTGCTTTTTATTCATTTATATTTTTAACTTAATGTAGGTAATTATAAAGTTGTAGAGAACTGTGAAATAAAAAATAAATAAAATTGAGGTTTAGGGGCCATGTTATATGAGGAATAAGATGTAATGATAAGATGCTAATACATGTAATAGAAGAACTCTCCAAAAGAGAGGTTTAAATATTAATTTAAAATGAAAGATTTCAAATACCAACCAATCAGCTAACAATTTTCAAAACAACAATATAGCTCAATAAATGCAATTTTCAATAAATGAGAACAAAATAACATGACTTAAATGGTCATAAATTGAATATTGCTGTACTGTTTCTATTTACTTTTACAAAAAAAAAAACAATATCTCCAACAGAATCATCTCTTCACAAAATGAAATTCAACCTGTGCACTGTAAATTCATATTGTCATTTTGTGAATTTAATTTTATGAATTTGACCATACATTTGAAAAATATAAAAATTCAAGCAATAACTAATAAAAAACTTACTATATTGTTATTATTTTATCATGGTTAATCAAGTTAGCCTGCAGCAAGTAACTCACCAACCTGAAACAAAGAAGAAAAAATTATGAAAATGATACAAATTGCAATCATGAAAATACTGTAACATATTTAGCAAACTTTTTACAAACAGTAATTTATTGTAATTTCAAAATGAGCTTTACAGAGGAAATGCATGAAACCATTCAAAAAAATTCATCAGGGTATACCCATTGATTACCCGAATTCAAATTAGAATACCAAATTTTCACAATATTTTTTGTAGATTACGTCTTGGAGACTCTAGTTAAGTCAAGTCAGAGATAGTAGATAGATAAGACAAGTCAGATCAACAATTATACAATCTTATACGCTAGTTACCATAATTACTATATCTATTAGTTGAGGTGAGGGTTAATTTTGATGTGAACGGAACTCTTGTACACTATAAAAAGCTTTATCAACTAAATATTTTTCTATATATTTGTTGTACAGCAGAAATTTTAGAAACCTGTAGATAGTTCAACTATAACAATAGCTATAATAACTAAAAAAATAGTTAGAATAGTTAAGCAGAGCATGATGGGCCAGAATAAACATATGCTCATATAACCAAAGACAAAATGGATTTCTTTACTTACTCTAACTAAATGTATAATTTACATTAATTTAATGTGTCAATTAAATGCATAATTTACACTAATGTTTACTTCCTCTAAATGTATTACTTCTAATCCTCTTTGGTATAAACCATGGAGCTAGAATACTATACGATAGTATTAGTAGATAGTATTAGTAGAATACTATACGATAGTATTATAGCTCAATGGAATAACCCAACGAAAGCCATAAAGAGATATAGGTTAGAATTCATAGGCTCGTGTACTTTGCACTGACCTTTTTCTTCTCCTTCTCCTCCTCCTGCTGTCCTCTTATTCTCCTCCTTATCTTCCTATTCCTCCTTCTCCATCACCTCTTCCACCTTATCCCCTTCCTCCTCCTCATTCTCCTTCCCCTTGTCACCATCCATTCAGTTTCTATGCACTTGCAACAATGTTTACACGATAGCGTAATTACATTTTCAAATTTAAATTTCCCATCAGGTGATGTGCAGATCACCACACGATGTTCCAGGAGATTGCTTGTCCAATCCATTATCTAGTTTAGCCGTCGTGACTATAATCTATCCGTTATTAGTTTTATGCAAATCGATCACAACCTATTAGGTTAATGTTGATAAGCATGATAGCAATTACTATTCCTTGATGCACCTTTACCTATTCATAAACCTTTTTATGCATATCTATATCTGGCCACTATATCCTTAATCTGATGAGAAACGTTTCTTTAAAACCACATGTTGATTACATTGATTATGAGATAACTGTTCATGTACCTTCAAATTGTTTGGTAAATGATTCCAATAAATCCAAAACCGATTTCAATCATATCATCATTGAATTACAAACAGTTATTCACGAGTTGAATGCATGCGAACTTTTATAGTGATGATAAGTGCAGTCCATGGTGTAATAAAACTTCATGTTTCTTGAGCTAGCTATGGAAAAACTACTCATGCTTTTCCGATCGATATTGAGGATTTGCTCTCGACATTTTTTTGTGGATTACGTCTTGGAGACTCCAGTTATTAAGGAGTATTAAGACATTTTTTTGTGGATTACGTCTTGGAGACTCCAGTTAAGGAGTATCAAGACAAGTCAGATCAACAATTATACAATTTTATACATTAGTTACCAAAATTACTATAACAATTAGTTGAGGTAAGGCTTAATTTTGATGTGAAAGGAACTGTTGTTCACTATAAAAAGCTTTAGGCCTATAAACTAAATATTTTTTTTAATATTTCTATATTCTGAAGACTCTTCATAAACTATAAAAAGCTCTATAAACTAAATATGTTTTTAATATTTCTATATTTTGAAGACTCTAAAAACTGCGGTAGCTTGTTGTAGAGTTTCCTACCAATATAACTTTTTGTTTGAATGAGCTACTATTGTGACTCACATGTTGCTGTTGTATGTTCGGATGTAGATTGTAGGCTAATACGAAATCAAATCAAAATCAAATCAAATCAAAGTTTATTCAGATTCTCTTTCGACATATACAAACAAAATAATTTAGAACATTTTAAAGAATCCATTATACCTGCAAGGAACAATCCTGTGCGCAGGTATGAGTTGCTAAATAAATTTTTTTAAATAAACAATAATACAAAAAATGAATATAGAAATAAAGCAGTGAACAGAGAGAAAATAGAAGGAGATGAAGGAAGAGAGAGAGAGAGAGAGAGAGAGAAAGAGAGAGAAGAAACGGAAATGAAAGAATTTATTTTTGATTTAGTCTAATACATTCTTCTACATTAATTTATTACATTCTTACTAATATAACACATTACTATATTCTATTTCTAGGCATGAAATTATATAATAATAATAATAATAATAATAATAATAATAATATTTTTATTTCGCCAAAATACAAAAATACAAATATAAGAAAATTCACAATATAAAGTGTATAACACATTTTTGGCACAGCCAGCAAAGTAAATATTTGAGCGCTAGCTGTGAGTTCATTCAATAATATTACTAGTAAACATAGAAAGCTCGTGAAATGAGAGAAATCAATAATGAATGTAAAGGTAAAGTAATAAAGATCTTAAAGTATCTCCATGAGGTGACAAAACTAAAAAACACACAATTATCATCCTTCCATTGTAAAACAATCGAAAAACACAGCAAAATAAATATTCACCAAAATACAATTCAATAGCATACTCTTTAAAAATAAAAATAAAAAAAACAAATAAACAGATATAATTCTTCCATAACTTAAGAACAGAAACAATCAAAATATTAAAACAACCCTTTATTACAAAAAGGACAATGTTAATTACAGGTTTTTGTTTAGTTCAAACCCTGTATTATTATTATAAATTGCAAATTTATTTCAAAATTTCATGTAAAAAAAAAAGGAAATGCGCAAAGCTATTATTGATGGGGAGACTCTTACGGGTAGTACCACCTCGCCACTAGAGCCATTTTATTGTAAACATGGTGGACCTACAATTTTAGGTGAGTTCCGAACCACCGGGAAGTGATTTTGCAGCAGAGAACAGTCTTTCTTGCTGACCAATCCAATCGTCAACCATACAGAGAGGGCACAGAAGTGCGTTCCTTATCCAATCCGATTGAACAGAGATCTGCTATGGCTTTCGGCTATCACTTCCACAAAGTTTGTTATACGTATTGAAATTTTCATCTTGTTCTAAACTCACTCATATCAAAATAATTCAGTTTTTTTAATATTTGACATATCTTGTAGGCAAACTCTATTTCAAAAACATATTTTCTATTATTTCTTCATGATTTTTGTTTATTATTTCTTTTTTATCATTTCTATTATTTGTTTTTTGTTGTTGTGCATCTTTCTCTTCCTCCACATCTTCCTCCTCTCCTCCTCGTCATCCTCCTCATCCTCCTCCCTCTTCTCCTCCTCCTTCTTATCATCCTCTTCATTTTCCTACTCATCCTCCTCCTATCTCTTCTCATCCTGCTCTTCCACCTTTTGCTTCAACTCCTCTTCCTGTTTCTCCTCCACCGACTCCTCTTCCTCCTCCTCCTCCTTGTGCTCCCCCTCTTCCACCTCATCATCATTCTCCTACTACTTCTTGTTCTTCTCTCTGTCTCCTTCTTCTTTTCCTTTATTTTTCATTAATTTCTGTTACTTCAACAGAAATCTTCCTCCTATCTCCCATTTGAATCACTCCAAGTTTCTTCTGTCTTTCAGATAGATTAATTCCTGTTTCCAATTACCTACGATCTTAGCTTCCGATTGCAAGCTGTCGAAAAACATCAACTTTCGAAACGTAGATACGAACTTAACAATCCAGAATCAATGTATATAGAACCTGTAGTGGGCACTGTATGTATATCTATGTATACAGTATGATCGTACAGGCTCGGGAAACCGGAAGTGAAAATCCCCGTTTTTTGTCAGGATGGTAGAGCAGGCTGTCGCTTCCATTTCTTCCGTCGGAAGTTGAACAACAATTGTGGGACCCGAAGAAAGTGACTCTTGTTATTTCTGTCCTTGTCCCGTCTTCAATGCAAAGTAAAAGACAATGTAAACCAACAGCAGGTAATTGAGTTGAAGAAGCTGAATAATCAAAGCTGCCGGCGAGTATTGAAATGTCGTTTCAAACCTATGATGTCCCTGTAATATTCGTATTTTGTTCGTTGTAATTGTTGGGAATTATTAGGAGATTATCTATCGGTGTTTAGACTCTCTATAGCCAGTTAACAACACTACGAGATGCGGAAGACTTTGACTTCGAAGAATAAGAAACTTTTATATTCTTTCAGAATTAATAATGCCTATTTCTATAAGTGAATTGCCAATCCTGAATGTTCATTGACGAGATGCGGTAACAAACATCATGAAACGCCGTTTTCCAGCATGGTAACTACCTTGTATAAAATGTATTCATACAGTATCAGTGATGATGATAATAATAAGAAAGAAAGAACAAAATCTATTTTTTTACTACAACTACAGTATACAAAAGCGTACAAATTAAATAATGTTCTGAAGAAAATCAAATTTTATGCGACCGCTGAGGTAAATAGTGTGGGGTCAATTATTTACAATAGACATTATATAAGCGTATTATATGGTTTTTATTGGGGAGAGTACCTTTGTAGGTCCACCATGTACAACATGGTGGACCTACAATATTATCTATGTTCCTAGTATCTATGTTCCTCACTTTTAACTTATGAAAGGCAATACGGTAGTTGAAAAAAAATGAAGTGATAGCCGTGAGCCGTAGCAGGATCAGTTCAATCAGATAAAGATAAGCAACGAACTCCTGTGCCCTCTTTGCAAGGGTGACCGATTGGATTGGCCAGCAAAAAAGACTCGTTCTCTGCTGTAAAATCACTTCCTGGTGGTTCGGAACCCACCTAAAAATGTAGGTCTAACTCATCAATCATCATCATCATCAGCTTATAACTATGTGGGCTTCATCCACAAAAACACCCAATTTTTCCAGGATTTCCGATATCTCTTTCCATCTGTTACACTATACTATCATACATAAAACTATAGGGTACCATCCACTATTTGAATACCACTAGCTATTTTGAGTACTTTTCCTTACTGATGAAGCTTACGGGAGTCTGAGACTTGAGCGTGGTTAATGAGGTGGATAATAAATAATAAGTTTGATAATGAATTTTCAATGATACAATGATGTTATGAATGGTGGAAACTACAGTTTCAGGTGGATCTGTACAGTTTTAAGTGAGTTCCGAATTGCCGGGTAAGTGATAATTAAGCAGACAAAGGCATGTCATCGCAGCCAGTCACCTTTCCTAGCGCAGTCCCGAGCACGTGCGACTGACTACTTACTCTTATTTGGTGGTTGCAGTATAACTACTAAGGTCTCTACAATATGTCAAATTCGCTGTTTTGCAACAGTGTTGTAATAATCTAGCGTCTAGCTTCTATAGTCTATAATATAGCGTCGTCTAGCTCACGTCTAATAGAGGCAATCGCTCAGTAAGCTCTTACTTCCCCAAACTATTTTCTTTTGTGAAAACAAACCACTGTCCAAAACAATCAAAATCACGAATTCATAAAGATGAATTTTTAATTATAAATTCAATAATGAATATGAATGTAATGAAATTAAATTTTAAAATATGTAAATTATAGAGAAACAGCAAATTTTCTACACGAAGAAGAAAGCAGTGGATAGATGTATAAACTTTCTAACTCTAGTACAGCAGCACGATGTTTCGCTTGAATCTAATGTTGTGGACACTTTCGTTGCCTGAAAAGTTGATTAGGTTACTGAGACACTAAGCCTACAAAGAGTAGACACCTATCACACATTTTGTCTATTATTACTATATTATGAATTTTTATCTCACTATATTACTCTGCTAATCTGTTAAAAGACAGTAATCTGTTAACACTGCTAAAGAGCATTCAGCCTAAACATGAACACAGTTCCGACTATAAGATTCATAACGTTTTTCATAGTTGAAATCTTTTTATTTCCAAAGTTAAAATTGACGTTACAACATTGATAAATAATAATGGAGAGTTTGAGCGAAACTACGCTAATTCTAACCTGACCACTCTATGCCTCAGGCTGCTCCACATCATTTTGCATTTGGAGCAAGCGGAGGCATACAGTGGCCAGGTTCGAATTAGCGTAGTTTTGCTCAAACTCTCTGATAACTAAATTGGAAGTTTGGTTTATTTGAGGGGAGACAAATACAGGTAGTTTTAGGTTTATCTGTCTACCTCACCGTTTGAGCCAAGTTGAGCCACATCGTGTACCAACAGCTTTGGATGGATGACAACACTACTTAAACATTCATTACTTATCCTAAAGACAATTCACTAGTCTAAGTTTTACAAATTAAGTCGATTCAAGATGCCTCCTAGAGACAATATATTCGAATTCAAGTCAAACTTTCAAATAAACTCTTGCGATGGGAAGTTATAGCCGTGGGCCATAGCAGGTATCTGTTCAGACAGATAAAGATAAGCTACGAACTCCTGGGCCCTGTTTGTAAGGGTGACCGATTGCCCAAAAAATTTATAATAATGATACATTATAAAAAACCAATAATGGTGATGATAAAAAATTAGCTGATAGCCGAGTGCCGTAGCAGGTATCTGTTCAATCAGAGATAAGCTACAAAACTCCTGGGCCATCTTTGTAAGGGTGACAGATTGGATTGGCCAGCAAAAAAGACAGTTCTCTGCTGTAAAATCACTTCCCGGTAGTTCGGAACTCACCTAAAACTGTATGTCCAACTCATCAATCACCATCATCCAACTCATTACCCACACACAGGTCTCGGACCTATGTGGGCGGCTTAATCTTCCAAAAAAATTGCCTAGAGTCACTCAACTAACTGACTATCATAAGAAAGAGGTTCTAATGAAAATCTTACGCGTACATTCACAGTAAAGAAGAAAAAGAATAAGAATTCGCACGCACAACTCATCATAACCAGGTTGAATGCTATTAAGACCGTTAGCGAGAGTCCGTTATGAGCAATAGACTCTAGGAGAGGCACAAGGCAGCTATAGAGCTGTGAAGGAGAGGAGAGGAGAGGAGAGGAGAGGAGAGGAGAGGAGAGGCATGCATCCATCGGTGATGGAATGGCAACTGCTAAAAGGCCATGCAGAGGCCGAGGCTCAGAGTACACAAGCTGTGTGGTAGACACACTAAAATACCATCACTTACGATAATTTCAGTGTCAGGATCTGTTCCTCATTCTTGGAATGATTTATTATCTAGATACAACATCTACATCACCATCACCTTCCAAGGACAGCCCCGGGGATGGGAGGGGGGCCAGGAACCCCCCAAAATCGGTAATTTTTTGAAGAAGTTATAGCAAGGAATACTTAGTGGAAATATACTGTTTTTGTGAAATGAGAAAGTTAAAAACATAAAGTAGCACACAGTAGTAGTAATAAAGTAGTTGGTTTTAAGAACTACGGGGTATTTTTAGAGTTTAAAATTAATAAAAACACAAGTAAAAAACCGGTAAAATTGAGTTTTTCTAGAACAAAATGGTTTTCCACATTGACCAAGAAGTATGAAACTGCAAAAGAAGGAAAAGGAGGACTTCAATGGAAATTTGGAGACTAGAAAGAGGATGAAAAATCAACAACAAAAATGATGATGAAGTAAAAATTGAGTGTTCTAATAATACAATGAAAAATTTAAAAAAATGACTCAGATTCAAATGTGTTCTCCAAAAAATAAATGTGTTAATTTCTGTAAAGATTGGGGAATAAAATCTCTAAATATCCTATTTGCAGACCTAAATACTTTTGAGAAATCAATTATTGAATTCTCATAATTCTAGCCACCAAAAAACTAAATCAAAGTCTTGACTAAGGAATAAAAGATAAAAATCAACAACAGAAAATATGGACCAATTATAAACTCCAGCAGACAAAACACTGGTCAATACCATATTTGAAGCAAGGATGACCCTGACAAGACCCACCCCAAACTATAAAAACACAATAATAAACGGATGGACAATTATAATCTTTATCCAGTTTTTATAGTCAAAGTGCAAACTTGGTAATGTTATGTCTGTTCTAATGCCATAGTCATAACTATACTTCACCTGGCCTATAAACTTAATTTGAGGGAATTAAAGGTCAGCATTCTTCAATATTATTGTAGGCATCATCAAATAGTAGGCTAGCACTGCAACAGTACTTTACTCTATAAAGTATGCCTGGACTCCGAAGTCAACAGAGCACTCAGCCAGGAGGCTGTTTAGATCAACCTGTTCTAATATTCCCACCTGTTTAGTCATTAAAGGTTGCCTTTTTAATCTCCTCTCTCCTATCTCTTCTAAACTCCCACTCTTTATCACTCCTCCCTTCTTTCTCTTCTCTTCATCTCCGATTGCGTCATTGCAATCTCTTCGTCGGTCTGAGAGATCAAGGAATGCAAATGGCTGGCCTTAAAGATAATAAAGTGAGAGAGTAAAAGTACGAGTACTGGTAACCTACAAACTTATAGTTTTATTAGCCCTTGTTACATCAGGTTTCTGATTTAGGCCTTCGCAACTTTGCCACTTCTATAATAATTCCACTTCTACAGACTTTACCAGGTTACAATCAAATCTTCAACAAGCTTTTAAAAAGACACTGTTCTCTGCTGTAAAATCACTTCCCGGTGGTTTGGAACCCACCTAAAACTGTAGGCCCAGCTCATCAATCACCAACATCCAACTCATTAACCACGCACAGGTCTCAAACCTATGTAGGCTTCATCCTCCAAAAAAAGAATGTCTTTTCAAAGTAGTCAATAATGTGATTTTGTGATTAAAAAATGAGTGAGTTCAAGTTCAAAATAGCCCAATGTGACACATGTTTAAATAAGTTTGAGTAAGTAAGTTATGTGACACATGTTTAAATAAGTTTGAGTAAGAAAGTTATGTGACACATGTTTAAATAGGTTTGAGTAACTTTCTGACATGTTCAAGTTACAGTGACTTTATTCAGATATATCTCTACAAAGTCAGTGCAGTTCAAGTATGAAATTACTGAAAGTTCAGAATTAAAGTTGATGTCAAAAACTAAGCAATAATCTCAAGAATTCATTTAATATTTCTAAGCCCTAGTTTGAAATTAAAAAAAACACACATTTCTTTAATAATTGGTTGGGTGTATTGAGTTGTGACTGGTTGAGAGTCAGATTTTAAGAATATGTCGCTTTCAAAAGATTTTAATTTTATCGATTTTAATTTCTGTGGCTGGACATTCCCAATGATTGGCACAATCGGTTAAGAAGCGAGCCGTGATTGGCTGAAGATATGGTGCCATATTGTGTTAGGCTCAACTATAGCAGAACTAGGGCTCTGATTGGTAGGAGACAACACAACAGCATCGAGATTGGCTGAAAAGTAACCAAGCAACTACTTGCAAGCTGATTGGTTGAGAGGAGGTCCAGAATTCTGTACTACGGTTGGCTAGAAGCAAAAGTTCTATCATTGGCTAAGAGAAGGGTTAGAAAACTGTGTTATAATAGGCTGGAAGCAAAAGCTCTCTCAAAATAATAGAAAAACCGCAGTACTGATAGACTGAAAAAATGAGCTTTATCATTGGCTTTAGGAATATCAAAGGAGAGTGTTTTGATTGGCTAAAGCTAAAGCTCTATCATTAGCTAGAGCCATAAAATAACCGAGTATTTAGATTTCCTGAAAGCAGTTGCTCTAAGATTAGCTGTTATTCACATTAATACTGCAACTCAAGAACAATCACTCCAATCGGACTTCAATCCACAAATTTCTTAGGATGAACAAAGATTATACTCTTGGATTTCTTGTTCATAACAATCTGCGTTGTTAATATTAACTTTTTATTGTAAATTCAACGACTTGCAGTCAATTTTAAATGTGAATAAATAATATTTCCATTCACTTTAGGCCAAACGTTTTCGAGTCATGGAGACTCATCTTTAAAGGCGTCCTTGATCAGTGCTGATGATGAACGCCTTTGAAGATGAGTCTCCATGACTCGAAAAGTGAGTAGAAATATTATTTATTCTCTATTAAAATTGACCAATTCGTTGAATTTACAATAAAAAGTTAAATATTATACATTTAAATCACATGGAATAGTGTGCTCCACTGAATAATAGTAGCTAGTTATCGAAGAATTCCAATAAATGATTATTTGGATTCCATGCTTGAAGTTCAATTAGTTCATGATCACGACGTTGCTATCAAGTGAAGGTCAAAGTAGCTAGAATATCAATAATGTGAGCACACTGAAGTTGAAAAAAACTTTATAATTTTCTTATAATAAATACAATTATTACGTTTAGATCTGATGATTAAATAACATCATCTTCAATCGATTGCGTGATTGAAAAGAAACTCAGTAATCAAATATATCTCTGTTCCAATACACTATAAATCTGGTCCAAATGAAGAGAGCAAGAAATATATATTTTACAAACTGGAATGGACAAAAAAATACTAAATTGGGAATACATTTTTATCAAGAACAAAACAATATAAAGTTCGTCACAATTGAACTGAGAAAGACAAAACAGCTGTCACACTCATTCTAGCCTTTCCTATTGTTGACACCTATTTTCCTATCAACCAACACAAAGAACAACAGCTCTGTTTCAGCGTTTGAATTATGCGCTCCACTACTTTCAGCTCTCCTGTTCTAGTCCACTAATAACGGTAGCTAGACGGAAGATGAACTAGTAAGAATGAATGGAAGCAATAATTGAAAGTCCCACAACAAAACCAAAAAGACAATCACGAAAAAATGACCACTAATACAGATGTGGGGAATATTCACCACAATGACTTGGGTCCACTGTAGAAGTAGCCTTTCAAATATATTGCCTTGACCTTGTAATAAAGTGACCGAGAGACCTTGAAAACCTTTATTGGTCTTTAATGGACATACAAGACAGGGGGACAATGAGATTTGCATGAGTAGTTACCAGTAGAAGTAGTAAGTACTACATATTGCACTTACGTTCTAATTATTACAAAAAGCTTCCTGTTAGTTATATGGCGCAAAGAAACATTATTTAGAAATAAATTGAATATAAAAACTCAATCAGCTGTTTCCTATTTCTAAGCTATAAGGATGAAGGCCTGAGTGGTTACTCCTTGAAATGTTTTTAACTTTCCTTAGAGGCAAAATATCTCCAAAAAATAAAGTTGAAGAAGCCTATTTGGGATAAATCAATCTCCAAGCTGACCATTGTAGTTCAAAAATTTATTAAAAATGAGCTATATAGACTTAATGAATAAGACGAAGTTGTCAAAACCACATTTATTGAAAATATAGAGATACTAGTTTCGGATGTTACTCCATTATCAATCTCAAACGAACTAAAACTAAAGTACAGAGCAGCTTAATATATACTAAACATGGAATGATACTATTGGCTAAGGGATAGGTTAGCCTACATTGACGGTTTTTGATTGGCTGAAGGTCATAACAAGTCACGCCCACTGGTGGGAGGAGCAACGTGCAAAAATAAGAATCAAATCAAGAACTTTTAGTTCTTTTAGATTTTTGCTTGTTGCTCCTCCCACTAGTGGGCGTGACTTGTTACTACCTCCAGTCAATCAGAAACCGTCAATGAAGGCCAGCCTATCCCTTAGCCAATAATATCATTCTGTGTTTAGTATATATTAAGCTGCTCTGTACTTTAGTTTTAGTTTCTTTGAGATTGATAATGGAGTAACATCCGAAACTAGTAACTCCATATTTTTAATAAATGTGGTTGTGACAACTTCATCTTATTATTCATTATGGATATCTTCTACAATATCACATTTACCACTACGAAGAGAGTGTGTGTAAAAGCATCAATTTTGTCGAATATAGAATGTAACTGAAATGTATGATGTTAACAATTAATATTTATTGTGATATCTTCCACAATATCACCTTCACTACCGTACTACAAAGAAAGCTATATAGACCTCTTTAACGTATCATTCTAAGTATCTATTATATAAACGTGTTCCTGCTGTCCTCTTTTGACGAAACTCTAGTGCAGAAGAATAAAGAAGACAAGGAAGAGGAGAGAAGGAGGAGCAGGAGGAGGGTATGGAGAGGGTGGTGAAGGGGGAGGGGGATGAGGAGAAGGAAGAGGAGCAGGAGGATGAGTGGGAGAAGTAGAAGAAGAAAAAAGAGGCTATTAAATTTGCTATGAGTTATGCCACGCTCTACACTGAGAAAAATTTGTCAAGTAGAAATTACCTTTTTTGAAGGTAAAATCATTTTTTGGTGAAAATCTCATTTTAAAGGTGATTACTACTGAATACGGGTGTCTATTACAATTTTATAAAGTACTTTTTACCTTTTAAAATGGAGAAAGACACAAATAATAAAAAGTAATTAGCGAATTTACCATGTAAGGTACTAAACACCACTTGTTTGCGGTAATTCACAATCTTATAATGTAAAAATTACTTTATCAAGGTGAATTGTGCTCATTCAATGTGATTCCTGAAATTACCTTTTATAAAGTGTATTTTTAACAACATTGATATTGCGAATTTCACAATAATATAAAGTAATGCTTACTTTAATCTGCGATAACAGCGTTTAACACTTTCATAATTGTGAAAATCACCTTGCAAAAGGTAAAATCTACAATGTAGTACTTTTTGTAACAGTCTACAGCACATGCGCGTATCACATGACCAGTGCCTGGAATGCACTTCTTTGTTCATTTCATCGAGTATTTAGTTTTGATTCTCAACTAATCAACAATGGCAGATTTCGAAACAAGGAGTTTGTTGGAGAAGTGAGGACTTCTGGAATACACCCACAACTTTATAGGTGAGTTTATCTCGTTGATTATTCATGATATGTTTAAGTTTGAAAATGAAAAGTTTAAAATTAATTGTTTGGACTTTGAAGTTTGAAGTCAACTTATAAAGTAAGGATTGACTCCATAATATAAAAGGTTAAACTAGGTACTACTATTTATAATAATGGTGGCCCTATACACATTTAGCAACATTTTATTCTTGAATAATATTCTTTCTTCTGATCGTCTGACCCAGAGAAGACTTTACAGTTGTACCATGGATGCGTATTATGACCAAGAAGCGGTCTTATGAATTGGTCCAAACAATCAAATGTCTGTTTTTCAATGACTGTTTGTAATGGCTGCTACTTGTACATCAGACATGCACAAATTCGTCAGAACGGTTTGAGCGATCAAATTAATGAGTTTGAATTTTTCCTACAAACTCTAACGAACTGTATCTAATCTACAGAGCTCTCATGGTAATAAGAGGACATACATTTTTACGAAAACTGTTATAATATAGTAAATAACAAGTTTTTAAAAGATGTTCTTCTGTCTGGGTAAGGGGTTCGGGCCAAATGTTCATCTATTCAGTGCTCTAGAGTTTACTATGCCAACTGTATCTCATCAATTATTAACTTATATCGTCTATGCTCTTGTGTCTTGAAATCTTGAATATAAAGTTTTATAAAAACCTGAATATGACAATGGACAGAGAGAAATTAATTAAAATAACTCAGCCTCTAATGGCTCAGTCAGTTGGGGCGCTTGTCTTTTATTAGATAAGACTCTGGCTGACTGCTTTTCCTTAAGGTCTCGAGTTCGAATCTTGTTGAGACTTGGATGTTTTTACCTTGTCATCATTGAAGCTTAGTAGACAGTGTTGTTGTACTCTATTCATTACCTATTTGAGCATAGACTCAAGTGGGCATCATCCGGCAAAAAATTATAACTTAACTTGAGTCTTGTATTTGTAAATAAATGTTTGTGTGAAGAAAATTAGAAGACTGATATCTTCGTCTATTCCCTTCAGAATGTATGCAAAATTTCAGGTCTCATCCTGAAATACTCAAAAAATATTGTCGGTTGTTCATGCAATTCTTGATAAAGCATAGGCTAGAATATTAAACTCTCCCTTTTGGACTCTATTGGAAAATAAATCGTTGATCATGAGAATTATCAGCATTAATTTAATTAGGGCTCTTTTATATAACTTTCTTGGAAAAAGTTGAACTTTTGCACCCAACTCAGCTTATTAGTAGGTTACTACTAAATCACCCAATTGCATTTTTCAAAGGAAGGTTTCATTCTAGAATGCATCATAGACCGAAAAACCAAAAATGTATATATTTATGTGTTATGAAACAGTTTCAAAATTATACGGTAGGCTGATTATTAAATTGTTTTCAGATTATAAAGTTGCGATTGCTGCTTTGAGGCACTTGGATATAAAAGATCCACACATCGAATTTCTCATCACTGATTTTGGGCCAAGACTATGCTTTCATGCCCAATTTCAACCTTGGAGGAATACGAATCAGCTGGTCCATCAAACCTCAACATATCGACGGGCAGTGTAAGTTGATTGTTAAAATTCTGTATTGATTTCACCTTTCTTTCTATTCCCACGACTCAGCTTTTAAGCTGCATTTAAACCAGAGTTGACAACAAATTCAATGACAACAATTTATGTTGGGTGCATTAAAATGTCGATCGCTTGACTGAAGGACTCATGAGATTGGGATTCGGACTGATGGAAGGCGTTGATTATCTGCATTATATTTAATATGTCTAAAAGCAGCGCACCAATTTTTAACTTTTAATGTCGACATTTTAATATCCTGAGCCAAATTATAACCCTGAGCGCCACCTTGCAAATATGACATGACATTTGTAGAAAGTTGAAACAGCAAGTTAATAGTTTGGTAGTTTCTTTATTAGTTATTCTGTCAAGTTAGTTCGAAGTTACTGACAATTGAGAAAACTGACAAATTTACTTAAACAGAATTTATTAATTTTGAATTCCTTTAATTGCTATTAGTTTATACTGAAGACTTCCGCAATGGCGGATATTGACAACAGTATTTAATAGCTGATGGAAATCGATGAATGATACTGTACAAAATTACTAGTCACCACCGGGAATCGAACCACGGACCTCCCAATTATTCTGTTTAAGTAAATTTGTCAGTTTGCTCAACTGTCAGTAACTTCGAAATAACTTGTGAGATACGAGCCGATATGGCCAAGTTACAAATGAATGCTGCTGTGCAGAAGGGTCTCCATGGTCTAGTGGTTAAGGCGCCCGACCGGCAATTGGGAGGTCCGTGGTTCGATTCCCGGTGGTGACTAGTATTTTTGTACAGTAGCATTCATCGATTTCCATCAGCTATTAAATACTGTTGTCAATATCCGCCATTGCGGAAGTCTTCAGTATAAACTAATAACAATTAAAGGAATTCGAAATTAATAAATTCTGTTTAAGTTATTCTGTGTTGCTGTTTTTTTTTTTTTTTTTTAATTTGAAGTCCTACAAAATTTCAGTATAGTTTTAAAATAGTTAAATAAGAAAAAACTAGGAAAAAAATTATTTTTCAGGAGTTAACAATATCATGATCTTGATTCAGGAAACTTTATAAGTGATCCAGATGATCCCAGCGGAAAGGAACTACTCTCATTAAATTTCGAAACAGATTTGGGTCCTATCATCTCCGATCTGTCTTTGACAGATTTAGATTCATCAACTAATTCAGATAGTCTACCGGTATTGGATGATGAAGAATCATCTAGAACACAAGCAAGTAATGGCAACTCTGATCAAGTAATGGCAAGTCTGACAACTTATTAAAATCTCAAACATACATTAAATCCAATAGTTGTACCAGGGGACCGAGTTTTGATGGGTGGGGGTGGGGGGGGGGGGGTAAGTCTCCCATGAAATAGTTTTTGAACACTCCCCCTAATGAAGACCTTCTTCATTAGAACTAAGTGCTAAAAAAATCAACACTATCTATTGTTTTGCCATGTTGAAAATTTTTTTTAGCCTCGCTCTGTTATTTTTTGCAAAATATTGTTTTTCAGTCAAAAATACTTTGATCAAATACTCATATTTATTTATCAAATAGAAAAAATGTTTCCTACCTGTTCATTGTGATTTAATATTTTATTCCATTAAAAAGCTAAAAATTATTAATTTTGTTGGACAACCTCTTAATTGTTTTTGTTGAGTTATGAACTGTTCATAAATATTTTTATTTAAAAGGCAAGATATTATAGCACATTTGGAAGTTTGTCTGCTATAACTGTGAAAATTAAAAAGTAATAAAAATATAATTATTGCAATATGACTCCTGGAATTAAATTGATGAAGTGAAGATATTACTATTTGTCATTAGGTTGTTTCATGACTTTAATTAAATTAACATAGCTTTCAAATAATTTTCAGCATTTAATGTTGGTTTTTTAATTCTAGGGTACGTCAAGCCTTTTAAAATTACTGCTGCAGACCTTAGAAGGCTAGACAATTTTAAATCGATACAAAACTAATAGAAGATTGGAAAATAGTGACAGAAACAGACTCTGCAGAATGATCATCAACCATTGTAAATTTTTGTACAATGTTGTTCATTTTTTCATTTTATAATAATTATACAAATTTAAAATAACGTGGATACTGGGTTTTTATTTTCCTTCTTTATGAAATGAGAAAGTAATTTGGTATTTGTAATCTTGTCAGATTTTTTATGGATTTAAAATTACCTGCATATAAATTCCTGGATTTCTTGTTCCATGACGAACTGCGTTGTTAATATTAACTTTTCAAGTGAATTAAACGACTTGCAGTTAAATTTTTATTAAAATAAGTAGTATTTCACTTACTTCTGTAGGGTTTTAACAACTCGAAAACGTTCGGCCTACAGAAGTAAGTGAAATACTACTTATTTTAATAAAAATTTGACTGCAAGTCGTTTAATTCACTTGAAAAGTTAATACCTGTATATAATTAATTGATTAATATTTGAAGTAGTATTTTCACTTGATTTCTATTTTTTCATTATGAAGCAGTTTACAAACGAACACTTGAAATTTGGCAAACATAATGTGTATGTAACAAATAACATTTGGTGTGGTTTCGTTGAACGCGGATTCGGACGTGCGTGTTCGCGGGCAGAGCTGCATACACTACAATCGATGCTTTTGGTACAGTTTAGGTATACCAAAAGCATCCATTGCAGTGTATTCAGCTCTGTTCGTGGACACGCATGTCCGAATCCACGTTCAACGAAACCACACATTAAAGTAAAAAGTACTATTTGGAATGTAACAATCACAATCAAGCATACAGGGAAAATCACCTTTCATAGAAGGTAATTTACACATTTCATGTAAAGATAATTTTCACCTTCAATAAAAGGTAATTTTTACAATACATGAAAGGTAGTTTTTACATTTTATGAAAGGTAATATTCCGTATTATAAAAGGTAATATACGCATTTTGTACAAGGTAATATTCATATTATGTAAAAGGTAATTTTCACAAACTAAATAGTGAGTTTCACCTTGAGCATGAAAGGTAAATTTCACAATAAATCAAATTACCTTATTTATAAGGTGAAAATCACATTTAAAAGGCTGTCGTCAGTTTTTACACTATAAAAGGTAAGAAACCTATGAAATTAGGGTAATATGCACCTTCTATTTTTCTCAGTGTACTAATCCAGATGCAATTGAATCGGGCAGCCTGATATTAAATTAAGATTATTGTACACATTAATATGTGATTAACATGTAACATCCAATGGTATTTCCTTTAAAATGTCGTAAAGTCAGAAAATTATCTAATTGTATTCATTCTTCAATCGATGTCGAATATTATATTGAACTTTCCACATCAATCTTTAACTCCAGACAGAAATTGAGGTCAGGGTAGGTAGGCTCTTTGCAGTAATCCATACAATTTTAAAATGACATACCCGTCTCATAGTGGACCTCAGAGCATAAAACATAATTGATTTTTTAAAATACAATCCATACAATTCAAAGAATGCCAGGATGTGATAAATTTAAAAATAACGCCGTCAGGAATCGGAGTTGCAAAATTGATCGTAAAATTAGTAATAATCACACATTCAATTCGGAAGTTGTAGGCTTATTTATACATTTATGTCTGGACAGAGTTGGTAGGATTGGATCTTTTATTGCTGAACATGGGCATTTCCAATCACGGTCTTAGCCAGTAAACAGACGTTATGGCCGATTTTATTTCTGTTCATGGCAGTTCGTTTTTATATTTTGACGTCTACAAAAATTTATAGAAATTATTTATGACGAAAGTTAGACGATCCAGGTGTGTTGTAACATCAGTAATGTTCACAAGCGGCAAACCAGCTAAGCTCACACCAAAAATGGTATATTGAGTTATTTTTCAACTCAACTGAAGAATACAGTTGAGATCCTGGGGATATTGCAAAATACTTCTTCAAGAATTACCATCATAAACTGACTCATGGAAGAGAATGTGAAAAATTTCTTTTGTGTTCCTAAATATAAAATAAGGAGTCTTAAAAATTACAGTAAAAATAATTGGGATTTTTTTCAGCTATAAACTGTTTTATTATTTACTATCTTATGATTTATGGTTTATAAAGCCTGTCCTAATACAGATATTATTTTTTTATACATTTGTAGGCTGTGATGAGTATTATACAGTGCACAGTGATGAGTATTATTCAATTGTCCTCAAGCAAACTTACTTGAGAAAGCACACTTTCTAGATGTTCACGGTTTTTGGTTCTTGATTTGGATTCTTATTTTTGCTTACTGCTCCTCCCACCAGAGGGCGTGACTTGTTATGGCCTTCAGCCAATCACAACCCTTCAACAAGGTCTGCCTATTTTTCCCTTAGCCAATAGTATCATTCCGTGTTTAGTACATAAGCTACTCATTACTTTAGTTTTAGTTTGAGATTGATAATAACGTAACAGCCGAAACTAGTATCTCACTATTTTCAATAAATGTGGTGGTGACAACTTCGTCTCGTTATTCATTATGGATATCTCCACAATATCACATTTACCACTACAAAGAGAGTGTGTGTAAAAGCATCAATTTTTCGAATATAGAATGTAACTGAAATGTATGATGTTGCCAAAGAATTTTTATTGTGATATTTTTCCTAGAAATTAACATAATAAATTAAATACGATCAACTTGAATGTGAATAGTAAAATCATTCCCAACTGTTTTCAAGTGGAAAACGTTAAAATATTCTAGAATGTTTAAAAAAATCGAGCAAAATTCTATTATTCCTTAACATTCAACAAGAAATCCTAGAGATGATTGCAATAATAGTACAGTAAAACATACATTGAAATATTTTTTAGCTTGAATGTAAAATATTTTCTTCGACAGTAACCAAGCTAAACTGTTTTATAGAATAAGATGTAAGAACAGCTTCTAGTATTAACCAAGAAGTTCCTATAATAATATAATTGTATTTAGTAAACATATATATTGTTTACTGTATAAAGTGTGATTGATATATTTGTCAAAAGGCATATTTTTGGCCAATGACAAGCTCACACATAGTATTGTATAAATATTCTCAAATGTCCCAAGTCCCAAAAATAGACGAAATTTAATTCAAATATTTTTCAATATTGCTGCCACAGTCTCTTTCACAGGCCACAGAGTTTGTGTAGTACATTGAGGTTGAATTGAGGAAGACAGACTGGACAACTCTACCTATATAAACTGATGTAACTCATGGTTTTATACCATACCTAGTGAGTATACTATACCTGTATATATTCGAGTAACTATATACATTTGAGTGAGATATACCTGTATAGTTATACGCGAGTCATGCTTGAGCTGCCGGGCGTATCTAATGCGTCATGAGGGAGAGAAAGAGCGATGAGAAAGAGGGTGTAAAAGAGACGGGAAAAATGTATCAGGTGACATGGCTTGAAGGTCGCAGCAGACATAGCAACAGGAAAAAACTGTTACAATTTGATACGCGGTCAGGTGCTTCTTGCCTTCCATGAGAATGTAGGAAGAATATGAACGGGAGCGAAAATAAAGGTATTTGCACCGTATTGCTGATGTGTGTGGGGAATGCCATTTTTCTGACAAAATATGAGAGGAAATACGAAAAGAATGTGGATAGGAGTTTTTGAAAGTGTAATTTTCAATTTTATCAATAGAAAATGGTGAGGTATGGAGGCACTTACGTTATACGGAGGCCAATATTTAACTTAGTGTATAATTATTGTTGATCTTACTTGCCTTATACTTCTTACTCCTTACTGGAGTCTCCAAAACGTAATCTACAAAAAAAACTTACGGCCAGTTGCACGAAAGAAAGTTAAATTCAACCACCGTAAGATTACGTCACCTTAAGGAGCTCAATAGGGAATTCTTTGTACTGGCTCCCTCAAATGACGTCATCTTACGGTGGTTAAATTTAATTTTCTTTCGTGCAATTGGTCTTTAACCTAACCTCACTGAATCCGTCGATATTGAATTCAGTAATGTAATGCTCTAACACAAGCATTCTCAGAACATTCCCATTAACGAGACGTCACGATCTAGCGAGGTTGGGTTGAGCTTGTTGAATAGTTGCCTCCGTATAATACGAAAGTACCGGCATGGAATTTGAAGTATAAAAATGCAGTAAATGGTTGGATTTTCAAGTCTATAGAAATTGACACCCCCAAAATTAAACAATTGTCTTCATTCAATTCAATTCAATTTATTTACATCAAGTATAAACCACATATACATTGAACAGATTATGTGGTTCTTTTAAAGAACAAATATCTTATTATGATTACAAGGAGAAGTCCTGAAAAAGGAAAACTTATTTCAATAACATAATTTTCTTAATAATGAAAAATGCAAGATTTTCTCTACAATATTTAGAGAAATATTTATATTTTTCTATAGATTGTCTCTTAGTTTTAAATTATGTTTGCTAGGAGAGAAGCTTCATGTTTTTCAAATCCCAAAAGACAGGAGTTTATTAGATTATTGGCTCCTATAATAGTTTAAAATTTTCTTATTCAGCCATGACACAATACAACACACACACAGAGTTTGTTTGATATTATTTATAACAGAGATATTTATAGAGATTATTTATTATCACAATGTCTACTACGAAAATGTGATCGTAGATGATGCATTAAAAAATTGTTTTTCATCTTTTCACATTTGGTTTAATATGGATGGCATTATGCTTATGAATGCCATCTATAAAAAACATATTTTCAGTTGTGATCGTAAAGCAAGCATCTGAATTGTTGGCATCAACTAAATCAAACATGAAAACTACATTATAAATCAAATAAAGTGATGCATCAACACAGAAAGTCATGGTGGAATTATACATTCCACCATTCACCATGTATCATTCCATCATTCACCATGTATCATTCCTGTATCATTCCACCATGACAGTGAGTGGTAATATCATCAATTTATCAATTGAAACACACACACACACACACACACACAGAGAGAGAGAGAGAGAGGGAGAGAGATATGCAAATACTGTAGTAAGAATTAAAATTACAATGAAAATATAGAAAACTTCGCAGAGAACCTGATAGATCGAGGAAGGGTGTGGAAATCCCCTTATCAACTATGGTTCCCACGTTCTAGAAAAGGTAAAAAAAGATTTTATAGGTATATTCTTGAACTACCTCAAAAGAATTTCCATTTCTTGTGAATAAGAATAGAAGAATCCACACGACTTTAGTATAATGTTTTGAGAAATTGATCTCTTGAATAGGAGAGTTGATAAATCAAGTGTCCATTAACTTCGTAAAAGATAAAACTGTCATTTCGTTACTAAACAAGTCAACAAGCGTCCATTTATTTTCACCATTAAATAAAAATAAATAATACATTTTATTACCTTGACAAAGATTTAATACGACTATTTTTCTCCATCCATTATCACCTACAATCTATTAGAGAATTGTTAACGATAGCAATGTTGCAATCAGATCATTTGAATGCCTCAAGCTTCCATTCCATTCCATTCTCCAGAGCGCCTGCGCCCTTGGGCAATCACTAGCAAAATATTATTATTTCAAGACAGTAAAAACGTGAATTGACTACAGCACAGTGGAGTCTCGTTATCGAAATATTTCTTCCTTTCTCCAGCATCAGATCAAAATATTTCTATCACAGCCAATAAGAAACGACCTTGAGATTTCGCATCTGTCTCAGAATCATTTGTCACGATTTGAAACAACTGTTTCTGTTTGAGCGTCGTAATGAGCATTGGAGGTGGAATTCGTAGTTTGCACTCTAATAGCATAATTATCGAAATTACTTGGACCGAATTGCTAAAGTATTAGGACACTTGCCATGACGCCTCGACGGCCTCAATATACCGTTGAAAGGTTTTTGATTGTACACCTACAGCAGAGTACAGAGTAGGCAGGTGGAGCACGCTTTTCACAATGCCAATCATTTGTGAAACAATTTTTTTATTAGATATGATTTAGGTGTAGCTTATAACTGGAGCGCTAGTAATAAGGATAGTAAGTAACAATCATCATGAAGATTGAGAAAAAAGATAAGACAATGAAAATGGAAAAAATTGAATAATGAAAATTAAATTAGTGGACTCAATTATTCCAGTTTAGTCCCAAAATTCATGAAATCTACATTGATTTCATTATTAGAGTTGATTAATATTGGTAGTGATACTTCATTTCTATTACTTCAATTCAATTCAATTCTTTATTTCTCAACAACTGACAATATACATTTAAGAAAATACAATAAAATATGAAAATTCTAACACATTAACAAAATAACAGTAACATATGGAGTGAGAAATGACCTAACCAACTATGGTTACATGTACTAGGATAGGTCAAGTTAGGGAATTGGTAAGGATAAGGACGGGATCAAAAAGGTTGGATTGTATGGGAAAAACTATTCATCTTGGAAGAAAGCTCACAATCTGAAAAAGTATCTATGTCTAATACAAAAATACAATCAAGTAAAGATACAACATGCCCAGCCCACTACTGCTTTCTTTGCAAATTTTCAATTAAAAAATCCAAATTTTAGGTGATGACCAAGCTCAACTAGAAATTTCACTTTGAAGTACAGTTCCTGATTCTTTCCAAAACATGAATATTAATTTAGATGTTCACTTCAACATCGAAGCACTAAAACTGACCAATAGTCCAAAGAAAGTAAATATAATTTCGAATTTTGTACGAGATTTTAGAGCTAAGAATGCAGAAGTCGATTCAAGCACATGTTCACTAATAGACTTTCAATCCATGCCCTAATTGAGTTGAAACACACAAATTTTGTACTATTTCTTTACAAACATCAGACATAGATAGAAAAGGCTATTCAGTCCAATACTGTCTCCAATACAGTCCAATACTATCTCCTGGTGCCTATTGCATAACAATTTACTAATGACAAATACAATCTACAAGCAACATTGCAGTAAATACAAGTAGGCTGCTAATAATTAAGTCAGTTTGTGAATATTGTTTATGCAACAGGGATCAGATATCTTACAAAATGTATCTTTTGTAATCCTAAATTTTAGAGTTGTAAACCTCATATTTATAAAAGAATGATGATGTTTTGGTAAAGATTTCTATTATTATTATTATTATTATTATTATTACAGACTATGGAGAACGAACCAAAAAAGAGACAAAAAACTGAAACAGATCAACAGAGTAGCCTAATAGAATGTGGATACTTTTCAAACACTACTTATCTTCCAATTTGTAATGTTTAAAGCTCTGCATAGGGTTTTTGTTCATTTTTTTTCCAAGTTTATTGTATTAAATGTTAATAGTGCTTTGAAATGTTATCTATTGCTGTGAGGAAAAAATTGTCTCTCCAATTATTTTGGGAAATATGGGGGTTCAAAGTTGGAATTTTTCGGTTCATGGGGTAATTGATCTTTCCTATGAGTGATTTTAAATTTTTGATAAATTTTCTGTAACTAAAAGACACCTTGAGGAATCAAGTGACATATTTTTCACTTCCATCAAACAATTAGTATTTTAAAATACATTTTTTAAATCTGTAAAAATTTTCAATTTGAATAAAAAATTATTATGAAAAAACTATTTGTTAGATTGAAATGAAAAATATGTCATTTTATTCCTCAAGCGGAATTTTAGTTATGGAAAATTTATCAAAAGTTTAAAATCACTGATACGTCCGATCAGATGCTCTCAAAAACCGAAAAAATTCAATTCTGAACCCCCATATTTCACAAAATAATTGAAGACAAATTTTATTATATTTTTAAACTGTTCTACATATATATATATGCTCATGAATTTCTTGAAAGGCTGTTGAAAATGAATCTTCACGATTCGAAAACGTTTCAGCCTACGTGAGTAAATAAAAAGTTAATATATATGGGGAGAGAGAGACTCATTGAATGAAAATTAAATAAGTTAAATCAACAATTCATTTCAAATTACAAAACATAAAAGTACAATTTCACTTGCTAATCAGAAAGCTATAGGAATGAATGACTTCCAGCACGATTGAAGAATATAAATAACAATTTTCTCAAATAAAATGTGAGAACCAGGCCAAGCTTTTTCTTCCCAACTTATAAAAACTTCGACTTGAAAAGTTGGCAAAAAATCCAACACATCTCATTCAAAATACTGCTGACAGCTTGGCTGGCTGAAAGATGACTGTATCACTAAATTGGATACATGTAAATTTTCTTTAAAATGTTGAATAAAACTTAAATATCGTACATTTTTCCGTAAACAAGGGTGTATCAGTTATGAAGAGGTCTGCTAAACTATAAAAAAGTACCTATGCAAATTTAAACGCAGGTCATTTGGAGATTTTCGAAATTTATAAGATCGTAAAAAAATATCCTGTGGCGAATATGGGTAGTGAGGTAACCAATTATTCGAAATCATGGAGTGAAATTCTGTACTAACCGTTACATACTGTTCAGTGAAAATATTTTATTACTTTTAAAAGGTAGCCATGTCGTTTAGAGTACAACATCAGAATCGATTTCATTAGTTTGTAGTTTGAGTGGACCAGAAATATTAGTCCTGGTATAGGACTGTCTATAGACTGCTTGCTGTGTGTCAAGCATATTTTACTTTCATTTGCATAATAATGTGATCTAAATGATAAACGAAGCTTGTGAATTCAAGAAGAAATGCTCTAAAAACGTAATAGCGGATAAATGACATTGTATACAAATAATACTGATTATAAGTGGATTGGTTGGGAAATTATGATGATATATAGAAAAATATAGATATTCCCGACCCCTGTGGTCTGGCAGTTCTGGTGAATTGAAACAGATTTCTGGGTTCAGTTCCCTGTTGATATTATTGATTATTTTATCCAATTTATTCACATATAATTTTAAAAATTAGAATAAAATGGTGATTAGCAAACTATTGACTAGCTGCAGTGGCTCTGTAAAATAAAAAATATAAATGATGCAGTCTAAATTTCAGTGATTAAATTTAAAAAAATCAAAAATATCTAGGAGATTCGAAATAGAATCAAAGTGGTCCATTGTTTAAATTGAACTTAGTAATTGTGCTTTCCAGAAGATTCAAGTTATATTTTACATTATCTTTGCTTACAAATATTTGACTCTTGTAAAAATTTAGTAGCAGATACAGTTTTGGGCTGAAACCTATTGTTTCTTTACAATAAGTTGTGTTTTGACTATATCAATAAATGGATAGATATTGAATAAATTTCACTGTATGACAATACAGTACTGTACTAACACTAAAAACATTGCCAAAATACTCCAATAAATTATTAGGAATGTTAATGCCAATTTTTACGATAGTAATAATCGTAAATGTCTTTATTTGAAACAAAGTAATACTCTAGTAAAAATATACAAAAAAAATGAATGCCAAATATGAATTAAATTACATGCAAAATCAGAAAGATTGTCTGCCAGGAGTCAGAATTGCAATGATTTTTTATACAATAATTAATTATTAGTATAACAATCATGAAGTCAAAAAATATATAGATGCCAATTTATAATAATAAAATACATATTATCCATGAGCCTATCAACTACACACGGATAATAAATTTCAGAAAAAACATCAATTTCCATTGATTGATTTGTCAGTTTTCATTGTTGCACACAGAACAGTTCTGTATTACATTCTTGGATTTCTTGTTTCATAACGATCTGCGTTGCTAATATTAACTTTTTATTGTAAATTCAACGACTTGCAGTCGATTTTAATTGTGAATGAATAATACTTCTACTCAATTTTGGCCAAAAGTGAGTAGAAATTTTATTTATTCACAATTAAAATTGATTGCTAGTCCTTGAATTTACTATAAAATGTTCTGTATTACTGAATCTATAATAAAATTTTTCATTACAGGTAGAGTCTAATAGCATTTGAGCATTTGACATCCGAGCGACTTTTTCTGTCGCCGAGACTTGTTTCCGACGGCTAATAGGGTCCCATCTAACTCAATGCTTTTTGGCCCCCGGACACCAGGTCGGCCGACCAGGTCGCTCTCGGCTAATAGGGCCCTAACTGTATTCTTTTATTTATTTATTTTTTTTTGAGGATGAAGCCCACATAGGTCTGAGACCTGTGCGTGGGTAATGAGTTGGATGATGGTGATTGATGAGTTGGACCTACAGTTTTAGGTGGGTTCCGAACCACCGGGAAGTGATTTTACAGCAGAGAACAGTGTCCTTTTTGCTGGCCAATCTAATCGGTCACCGTTGCAAACAGGACCCACGAAAACGCAGCTTATCTCTATCTGATTGCACAGATACCTGCTACGGCTCGCGGCTATCACTTCCCTAAACCAGTGTATTTTTAAAACTGTAATTTATGTAAGCTTATTTCTAGCTAGTGTGACCAGAAAATTGTTTGTTTTTCTTATTATCCACGAAAGCTCAGGAGAACAGCCACCCATTATTCTAAAAGCCATAACCAGGAGTCAACTGCATTCAGAATGAGCAAGCGTCTTTAATAGAAAGTGAAATCCTCCAATAATCGCTGGAAACCGCTGATAATAACGTAAATATCAGAACTTTTAGTACGGAACCCTAATTTTGACTCAAGGGCATCGTTCTAACTGAATTAGGATACGAAATTTCAGTAGCAGTGGCACACAATAATTTCCTCAAGTAATGATTTAAGGGAAGAAACAGGTAACAAATTGAGGAAAGTGGAAAATATTAACCTAAGTTTAATCATTGGAGGAATAGATACCCCGAAGGCAATACAACAGACAGACGGGGCCTGCTACACATAAAAACCCACAGAAACAAGGTTATAGTGCCTTCATTGCAATAGCGCAACGTCTCTTTTCAATTGGAATACAAATTTGAAACTTTCCATTTGAAACAATCATCACAATATCAATTCCTCTCACTATTCAAATAACGTTTTTAACGGCAATATTTATTGCAGTCTGAGCTGCTTGATGCTCATAAAAACGTCGATAATCGCAGACAGACCTGGGATTCTCACATTTATTTATTGATGCCATAGCCAAAGAGTAGGTTTATATAGTGAAAGCTTGTCATTCAATATCCAATCCAAATACTTGAGCATCGATATATATCGATGTTCTATATATCGATGGTCTTATATATCGATGTTCATATGTATCGATGTTCTTATATATCGATGTACTTGAGGTGCTCAAGAGCGAATTCCATAGCTAATTCACTCAGCATTAGCTGATCAAGAGCAATTAAAATAAATATGCCACATAAATTTATTAATGATGTAGGTAAAGCCTACGATGATTTAATTCAAAAATATTTTTTGGTGACATTTGACCCTTTTAAAAGTAAAAACACAATGCATTCCTTGAATACGTTCCAAATTGAATTTCTATTAATAATACGGTACAATTGCTTATCTATAGATAAGATGTAGATATTTATGATTACACGACATGATAGTTCGGTCGTACTAATCACGTTCAACACACAATCGATAATCAGTTATCGAGAACCGTATTATTAATATGGTTCGATTGATTATGTATATCTATAGCATTATTACGCTACATGATAGTTCGGCTGTACTAATCATGTACAACATACAATCAATATATGCGTGAAACATAGCATATTATTTATAATAACACTTCTGGATTTATTGGACACCTAAATTAGCAATCTTTATCTATTCTATATTAATGTATCTTATTTATATGACATTTACATACATATTTGACATTTATAACGTTCATCTATATTTATTCTAGAAGCTAATAGGACAGCTATAATAAATATCTCCATAGGTATTCTAGAAATAGAATATCTATTCTATATCTATAATATATCTATATCTAGAATATCTATAATATAGTTGAAGTGTAGGCTTGAAGGTGTGAATCAAACTAAATAGTATCATAAACTGTAATCAGATTGAATTGAGTTATTGTTGAGATATTCAATAGAATACAGAATGATGTAAAATGAATTGAAAATTGAGTGGGCTGCAATATATTATCTTGAATTCTGAAATGTTTTGTCGCATGAAATTTTTTATTAGACATGCCTACCATATTTATAAACATGCGCAAATAGTGTATGCACTAAATCAGTCCCTGAATACAAAAGTTGATGAATGTCAGTGCACAGTATTAGAGCAGGTTGTGAATGTGTGTGGAGGTAACAATGGATGACTGTTTTGATCAAGATTAAAAATGAAAAAGCAAAAATAAATAAAAATAATATTGATAGGCTAAAGTAATTCTGAAATATGTGTGCCCTAGTTTTATTTTAATCGTAATTTGGAAGTGTGCCTGCCTGCATTTAACTTATTCCATCAGCTTATGAGAGTACTAGTCTGATATTCGTTATTGCACTTCAATTCTATGGAATTTTAATACCTTTTATCAATTCTATTACCAAGCAACATCCTATAGCTTATTGTTATCTGTCGAGGAAACTCCAAAGATGGTAAGGGATTGAAGGAGGGAGAGGAGGAGGAGGAGGACGAGGAGGATAGGAAAAAGGATAACCTAATAATAAATCCAATTTGTAGATAGGTTATTTCACATTCTAAACACCCAGAATCAATTGAAATGGGCAACCTGCTAGTTGGTAAAAATTGTTCAAATTAAGGCTGTGCGCAGGGTTTTTGGTCATAATTTTTTTCGAAGTTTTTTGTATTGAATATTATTAGGCCTTTGAAATGTTATCTATAGCTGTGAGGAAAAATGTTTTTCTTCAGTTGTTTTGTGAAATATGGGGGTTAAAAGTTGAAATTTTTTTGTTTTTGGGGGGGGGGGGGCAATTGATCTCACCTATGAGTGATTTTAAACTTTTGATAAATTTTCCATTGCTAAAAGATACCTTCCGGAATAGCCGCGAGTCGTAGTAGGTATCTGTTCAATCAAATAGAGATAAGCTGCGTTCTCATAGGCACTCTTTGTGAGGTGACCGATTAGACTGGCCAGCAAAAGACACTGTTCTCTGCTGTTATATTATAAAAAAATCATAGTGCATCATAGCAAACAACAAAAGCACAGTAGCTTACTAGATATCAAGTTAAACAATCAGGAATTGTTAAATGTTGATTATGTTGATATGAGGCAAAAACAAAACAAGTGACCAGTAAAAAATCTATTGCTATGTATTTTGTAGAGAAATGAAATTGAAATTATTTAGCGTAAAGAAATCATTTTAAACAACACACATATAGAATCATCACTCTACAGATGACTAGCATTGACCAACTCATCACCTAAAAATCCTATAAAAAAATTATAGTATAAGCACAAATATCAAAAGTTAAAAAATCAAAAGTTATTTATTTATTTATTGTGACAAAATATACACTGTAACTTAATTAAAAATCTGTGTACAAAACGTTTGCCCACATTATCATATTTAGATAGAAATGAAATGTGAAAAGTGTAACGAGTCTAAAACGGTGGTTCGGAAACCACCTAAAACTGTAGGTTCAACTCATCACTCACCATCATCCAACTCATTACCCATGCACAGGTCTCAGACCTATGTGGGCTTCATCATCCAAAAAAAAAAATTAATACATTTCTTAATCTTAGTGTAGAGGTAACTGAACTGCAACAAGCAAATTCTACCGCGACCAAGATTTGCAGTCATTTATTACATCATTTCTACTTTTAAAACACTTATTTTACCCAATTAAATTCCAAATAACTTGGCTTAATACTGCATCCATATTTGTAGATGTGATGCAATCTCTACTACCAGTTCGATGTGTAGCCCAACTAAATAGCGACACAACAATCCAACCCAAGGAACCCGACCATTCTTGGCTGAGCATTTTAATTAAATTGAATTTTATCTGGAAATTATTTTGCCGTTCGTTTCCGCAACTGATTGCGTGCTCCCGTTTTTTTCAATGTTTGTTTTTCTTTTTTTATCAGAAAGCTCAGCTCTGATTGAATTGTAGGCAAGACAAGATTTTTAATTAGCACTCTTGACGTTATCGCTTTGATTTCGTCCAACAAACTCATTTAAACTTATCGAAACTCGTTTCGAATTCTTGTAACGGATTATCAACAACTTGTGTGATAAAATAGTTAATGTTTCTGTTTGTGCAATGGATGTCCTATGCATAAATTGTTGAGGTTTTCAGTAATTCTGCATTCGGTCAAATATACCGTTCCAGATTGAATTCCGTTAGTTTGTAATAATTGATATTGTGTTGGTTTGAGGTGGTGTTGATGAACTGTGACTCATAATTACTGTTTTGATTTTTTTCAATGGAAATGAAACCAAATTTCCAAATTTAATTGTTCACAAATTAATTTTAATTAATTAAAATAACTAATAAATAATTAATTAATTAAAATATTTAATTAATTAATTAATATAATAATTTAATAATTAAAATAAAATAAATAATAATTAAATTAATTTTAATAACCTTTCAATGTGTATCGTTACACAAAGAGTGGCATAACTACAAATCAAATCAATTGCCATAATACATAATAATTTTCAAACAAAAACAGTAGAAAAAATATACTTAATGTTAAATAATACATGAAATAAAATATCTTCTTCTTAAATAACCGTAACGGCGTTGCCCGCAAAACCAAAGGTTTGTGTGCTGGCAACGAGCATCAATCTACGACTAAGTACAACTTAAAATTTACATGCAATCAATCGAAAAATTAGTAGTAAAAATTTAAGGCAAGAAAAGTGTTTTACTGTCATTATAGAATATGCTGGCAGTTGAAAGTATCTTAAAATCAAACCAAAGTAAAAAGTATGTCTATAGCTATTTGATGATGATAAATTCCTGGATTTCTTGTTCCATGACGAACTGCGTTGTTAATATTAACTTTTCAAGTGAATTCAACGACTTGCAGTCAAATTTTTATTAAAATAAGTAGTATTTCACTTACTTCTGTAGGCCGAACGTTTTCGAGTTGTTAATACCCATCATCAAGTCATCCTAAATATCGATGTTGGTTTGTTGGTTAGAAGAACTGTGGTTTCTGTATAATGTGGTCATAAAGTTTGTGTGATTTAAAATTTAACTGTTCATTGAGGATGTTTTGTTTATTGTGTGTGGTGTGTTTGTAAATTTCATCTAAAGGACACGAACTCAACACCTTGGAACAATTTGGAATTTACAAACACACCACACACAATAAACAAAACATCCTCAATGAACAGTTAAATTTTAAATCACACAAACTTTTTGACCACATTATACAGAAACCACAGTTCTTCTAACCAACAAACCAACATCGATATTTAGGATGCCTTGAAGATGGGTTTTAACAACTCGAAAACGTTCGGCCTACAGAAGTAAGTGAAATACTACTTATTTTAATAAAAATTTGACTGCAAGTCGTTGAATTCACTTGAAAAGTTAATTGATGATGACATTTGATAAGCAGATTAATTAATTGTGCATGAGGTGAAAGACATTTATTGATTTTATCCATTCAACTATTTTTCTAATGGATGATTTGGTAATGTTAGGCCTACTTGAAATTATGTGATCGGGTACTAGGTTAATAAATTTATTGCTGATGTAAGTGAATTGTCTACGTCATACAGTTAAGTCAGTTCTATTAACGTGGTAATTTGATATTGATATTGATGTTATCCGGATATACTTTTGATAACTTATTTTGGGTTTTTGCATGAATAGGATCTCACCTAGCAATGCTTATCCTGTAATTTCTCCAATTCTTTTAGATCTGTGTTATTGTTGAGAAGTTGTCTTTCTGAAGTATTCCATTGTAATGACATTTTTTGTTGTTGATTGGGATATGTAGTAGACTAAATAAAATGAGTTACCCTCCCTTTTTTATGAAAGGATTGAAGAGAGTTTTTTAATATTACAAAAAATATCTAATATTAAAACTGACACTGTATTTCACTTTTATATAATGTTTTACTCACATATATTGGAGATGCTTGAGGGATGCATTTGACTTCTGAAAAGAAGCTTCGTCAGCCTCTTTTCAGAAGTGAAATGCATCCTTCAAGCATCTCCAATATATGCGAGTAAAACATTATATAAAAGTGAAATACAGTGTCAGTTTTAATAGGCCTATTAGATTGTTCATTAAGTAAGTATTTCGTCATAGGAAACATCACAGACAAAAAAATTTTTTTCCTACAGTGACCCGAAAAAGTGCCTATTTTTGCACCAACTGTAGCAAAATAGTCTATTCCTGCACCAGTGCGGTAAAGTAAATTCCAGTGCGTGAAAATGCTTTTCCGCACTCAGATTTGCAACACAAAATAGTGAGAATGTAAATAAGAGAAAAATAAGAAGAAAAATAGTGAGAATAATAAGATGAAGGAGGTGAAGAAGTAGAAGAATGGGAAGAATGAAAATGGGATGGAGGAAATGAAATGGAGAAGAAGATAAAAAGGGAGAAGATGAAGAAGAAGTGAAGAAAAAGACGAAGAAAAATGAGAAGATGGAGAAGAAGAAGAAGAAGATGTAGACGAAGACCATTAGAGATGAAGAAGGCACGAGAAGAAGATGTAGAGGAGGTCAAGATATAAAGGATAAGAATTAGTATGGGAAGAAGAAGAAGAAGAAGAAGACAGGGAACAAATGTGACAAGAAGAAAAAGGAGGAAGAAGAAGAAAGACTAGAATAAATGGAAGAAGAAGACAGGTGAAGTAGAAGCAGATGAAGACGAAGATGTTGATGATAATATAATTATGAAGAATAAGAAGATGGAGGCAATAAGAAGTTGATGAAGAAGAAAAACAAGATGGAGACGAAGAAGACTGGAGAAGAAGTTATAGAGGTTAAGATATAAAGGATAAGAATTAGTCGAAAACAGGAGAAATAGATAAAGAACTAGAAGAAGAAGTAGAAGTAGAAGTAGAAGAAGAAGAAGAAGTAGTAGAAGAAGAAGAAGAAGAAGTACGCCCTAGTCGGCTTATTATAGCCGAGAATTATTATTATTTAGCGGCCTGCAATTGTTTCAGCTAGATAGTTAACCTAATTTGTTGTCGATACGTGCTTCTCTCACCTGTCCTCTCTTTCTCTTGTTCCTTCTCTCTCACTCGCATAGCGGTAAATATTAAGAATGCCGTAGAATTAGAATGATAATTGTTGGCCGTAACTTGGCAAGCTCTTTACTTCAGCTGACAGGCGATATTCCCCTTGATTGTCAGTTGCCTTTTTCCACTTACTATAATATCGTAGATGCCTTGAGTGCTTCTCAGGTTGACATGAGTTTTCTGAATGTTTTCAAGGTTGTTTCATCAATTTAATATGTTGATTGACCTGTTGTTGAGTTGCTGAAATGAGCTTGAACTTGGAATTACACTGTGGGATATAACTGTGCAGGTTCTGATGACAGGTTGACACAAAGACTGCAATTTTAAGATTTTTCAAGTATTTTATTAATTTGAATTTTTGAAAAAGGTTTGCAAAAAAAATTAACTTGACTGCCTATGACTACTCAAATTTGAGGATTCATAGAGTGCAAACTTAGGTTATAGTGATATTAGGTTATAGTGATGCCTATAGTGATATTCCTACCAGCTGTGCTCAGGGTTTTTGTTCATAATTTCTTTTCGAAGTTTCTTGTATTGTATGTTATTAGAGCTTTGAAATGCTATCTATTGCTGTGAGAAAACGTTTTTTTATCAATTATTTTGTGAAATATGGGGGTTCAAAGTTGAAATCAATTACCTATTACTTATATATTGCTAATTTATCAATTTTCATTTTCAATTATAGATTTTTATATGTGATAACGAACAATTCAGGATGGAATCAACAAACTGAAGTGATTCATTGAAGAAGTCAGATTATTAAGGCCGTGCGCAGTGTTTTTAGTCGTAATTTCTTTTCAAAGTTTCTTGTATTTTATATTATTAGAACTTTGAAATGCTATCTATTGGTGTAAGAAAACGTTTTTTCCATCAATTATTTTGTAAACTATGGTGGCTCAAAGTTGAATTTTTTTGGTTTTTGGGGGAAATTTTATTGATCTTACCTACAAGTGATTTTAAACTTTTAATACATTTTCTATAACTGAGACACATTGAAAAATAAAATGACATATTTTTTACTCCAATGAAACAATAAGTTTTTTCAAAATAGTTTTCTAAACATCTGTAAAAAATTCAGTTTTCCAAAAATTTATTTTGAAAAAAACTATTCTTGTTAAGATTGAAATGAAAATTATCAACTTATTATGTGAATTTAACGACTTGCAGTCAAATGGTGTAAGAAAACGTTTTTTCCATCAATTATTTTGTAAAATATGGGGGCTCGAAGTTGAAATCTTTTGGTTTTTGGGGGCAATGGATCTCACCTACAAGTGATATTAAACTTTCAATAAATGTTCTATAAATCAAAATATGATTTATTTTATTAAGATTATTTTATTTGATTTATTAAGACTGCAAGCTAAATGCAATTTGACTGCAAGTCGTTAAATTCACATAACAAGTTAATATTAACAACGCAGTTCGTCATGGACCAAGAAATCCAGAAATGAAAATTATGTCATTTTATTCCCAAATATGTCTTAAAGCTATAGAAAATATATCAAATGTTTAAAATCACTTATAGAATAGATTAATTTCCCACAAAGTCCGAAAAATTTCAACTATGAACCCATATTTCACAAAATAATTAAAGAAAAAAAAATTTCTCACAGCAATAGATAACATTTCAAAGCCCTAATAATAACAATGCAAGAAACTTCGAAAAAAAAATTATGACGAATAACCCTGCGTACAGAGCCGTGTCCGTCCGTCCGTGCGTCTAGCGCTTCAAAGGAAGATTCTATGCTCTTGCAAATTTATATAGCTTCCTCATAGTCCAAGTGGGATCGCTATTGATTTTGGAGGTCGAATATACTAATAATTATGATGTCAGATTTCCGCTAAATGCTCTAGGTTAGTTTTGGCCAGTGAAAATCAAAACATTGAACAGCTGGTTCATTTCCAATACAAAAAACTGAAGCATATTACAAAGGTTGCTTTTTAGCCCAATTATCCCCTTTATTTTAATAGTGCAAGCGCTAAAGTTTTGATCGTGTTAAAATCTTTTCTCTAATTATTAGTTATTTTAAATTATTTTAAATCGTCAAAATGAAAAAAGAGAAAATATTGAGGCATGATATATTATTATGAGATCTGTTAACAAGAAGAAACAAAACTATTTTTCAAGAACTGCTGATGTGATTTTTTTGTGAATCGGGAAGCACACGATGTTTGTAGAAATTAAAGAAGTTAAATGGCTAATATGTTTTTTTTTAACTTTTTTAGTAATGGCGAAGGTGATATTGTGGAAGGTATCCATAATTAATAATAAGACGAAATTGTCACAACCACATTTATTATAAATAAATGTGATAAATGTGGTTGTGACAATTTCGCCTTATTATTCATTATGGTTAATATGTCTATTAGCGGAACTGAAAATAATAATCATTTTTTTATGTAAATTCGTCGGGTCCTTGGATACAACGTTGTATCGGTTTAATCTGTTATCAAAATATTTGTTAAATTTGAAAACAAAGTGTTTTATTCATAAACTTGTAACCTTATAATCCTTATAAACCTCATAGCCTTTACAAACCTTAAATTATGAGTGAAAACATTCAACTGAGTATCTGATTTAGAAATTTATTCACTAGGTATTTCGACAACCCACACAAATCCATCACTCAGACTCATCAGGAAGTTAGAAACCGCAGAATTTACATTATTTGCACACGATCACAATAATTGCACTTGCATTCTGATCATGAATAAAACAAATCACGTTTCCAAGCATAAGGTGTGTGTGACATCATAAGTTGTTACTCAATTGACGATTCGGACCGATTCCTCCGGTGATCTACTTTCGGAAATAAAAAGACACGCTCTGGGAGATCAAGACACGTTCAGAAAGTACAGAAGAATTCTGTCAAGCCTAATAAAGCTATATTGGTAGGAAACTCTACAACAAGCTACCGCAGTTTTTAAAGAGTCTTGAAAATATAGAAAAATTAAAAAAACAATTGAAAAAATATTTAGTTGATAAAACTTTTTATAGTGTACAAGAGTTCCTTTATTTTTTTTTTTAGGATGAAGCCCAGGTAATGAGTTTGGATGATGGTGTTTGATGAGTTGGACCTACAGTTTTAGGTGGGTTCCGAACCACCGGGAAGTGATTTTACAGCAGAGAACAGTGTCTTTTTTGCTGGCCAATCTAATCGGTCACCGTTAAAAACAGGACCTACGAGAACGCAACTTATCTCTCTTTCATATCAATATTAAGCCTCACCTCAACTAATTGATATAGTAATTATGGTAACTTTTTTTTACTACACATTGCTTTATATTTATATTAAAGCCACTCCTCTTACTATAATCCATGTTACACGAATTAAACGTTGAATATCGTGTTTAAATTAGTGGTAGCCCATTAAGAGCAGTTACAAGCTGTAATGTTGTAATCTCTCCGCTAACAATAATTTCCCAAAAAACTTTTTTTTTTTGCCCACATGAGTCCGAGACATGTGCGTAACTAGTGTATAAGATAGTATAATTGTTAATCTGACTTGTCTTATACTCCTTAACTAGAGTCTCCAAGACTTAATCTACAAAAAGACATGTTTCATAACAAATTACAAGCTAATTTTAATAGTACTTGTATTTATTTTAACAAAATCGTATAAAATTATTTACTTGTAAATTATAAGTATAATTAGTAAATTCCGAATTTATTAACATCTATTGTAAAGTTTAATTGTATTTCGTAACTTGTTACGTAACATACCCCTGTTGGTCAAATGTTTCCTACCCGAGTATAGCCTACACACAGATCAGATGTTTAACCACACTGATGGTTGCTCAACCACAAAAATCTGACGAACATATAATGAGGTCTGGATGGATTAATAATTGAACCGCGTAGGAACGACACTTTCTATATATTTTTTTCTCTATCCTATTTCTATGTGCTCAATCTATCCTATTTCTAAATGCTCTACCTATCCTTTTTCTATAAGCTCTACCTTTCTCTATCCATCCCATTTATATATCCTCTATCTTTATCTTTTCCTTTTTCTCTAATCCTGTCTGAAGTACGTATTCACGTTCTGCTGTTCCTGGTACAGGCTAAAGGTCACATCGAAACACTTAGAATTGAAGACAAAAATTAACGTTTTTTGGGAGATTGGTAGCGGAGAGATTACAGCATTACAACAGATTACAGCTTGTAACTGCTCTTAATGGGCTACCATCTAATTTAAACGCGATATTCAACGTTTAATTCGTGTAACATGGATTATACTAAGAGGAGCGGCTTTAATATAAATATAAAGTAAACTCTACAGCTTTCCAGTATCATAGTCAATGTCATCACAGTATCATGGCTAGGAATTGCGTTAGTACAATTTCAACATAGCAAATAAAATCAGGATGCTTTAATGGAAGTAATAAGATTATTAACCTATAAGACTGGAAGTAAGATTATTAGCTATGAAAAATACAGGAATAATAAGTACGGTAGTTCGAATTAAATAAATTCTGTTTTTTAATAATAAGTACCTGTTCTACTATAATATACTCTTCCTGTTCTACCTAATCCTCCAATTATAACTGATATCAACTATTTAAATCCTCTACTAAAATACTTTAGTTTCAAAGTTGCTTTCAAGTTAGTATCACGTTTGTACTGTACTTACAAATGTAGAGTCCTTACTTTGTGCTTTCAAAATGAACATTACTTACAGATTAAAAAACCCCCAGAGGATTTTCTATACTCCATGAGATCTGTATGCTGAATAAAGGACACAAAATACTCTGTAAAATACCCGGTTGTACAGCATGATCAATGTTGATTCAGATTAAATTTCACTAGAATTAAGAATTCTGGAATAATCTAGAAATGATTCTCAAACCCGATTATCATATAATAGAGAATTAATATAAGAACCGGAAATGAAGAATCAATAAAGAACTGATAGAAAATAAGAATACAAGGTCGATTTTTCTTGATCTAATTATGTAAGAATTCTTGCATCTCTTACTCATTATAAAAAAATAGTTGGATTTATTTTTTTTAAATTTAGTTGAATTTTTTGAAAAAGTTGATTTTTTTTTATTTTTAGAATTTGATTTTTTTTAAATTTAGTTGAATTTTTTGAAAAAAGTTGATTTTTTTTTAATTTTTTGAATTTTTTTTATAGTTGAATTAAGTCGAAAAAAACCATAGAGTAAACCATTAGTCTACAGTCACTAAATCCCCAAAAGATGTCTAACAGTAATGAACTAAACTCTTGGCCTATTAGTAGTCAAAAAATCTTTAAATAGGATCATATTTAATTGGGGATCAATAAATATGATTAGGATTAGGACATTTGTTGAGCGAACATTCCACAAATTCTGACAAAACACACCAAGGCTGACATAATAATCAATGATAGTTGATTGATGCAGATCTACCTCCAACTAGTACAACTCGTCAACCATTTCATTTGGATCTATAGGTACCACAGAATATACTATACTACAAGAAAGTTGACAAAATTATAGCCAAGTACATTACAATATTCTTTCAAAATGAACGTGGTTGTGAAACAAGAGGTCACATACGGATTGCTACCACATGACACATATTTTTCAAGTTACCAACATAAATGGTAGTATGAATTTTTTTCACATTTTGCCTCACCCAAGTAAGATGCACAAGTGATAAAATTCATGATAATACTGTTTTAAATTCAAGATACCAAAAGAGTTGGTGAAAGAATACTCTCACAATTTATCTACACATCAGGGACTTTTATTGAATTTTTGACAATAAATTGTCAATAATTAGCAGGTATCTGATCAATCAGATAGAGATAAGCTGCGTTCTCCTGGGCATTCTTTGTAAGGGTGACCGATTAAATTGGCCAGAAAAAAAGACACTGTTCTCTGCTGTAAAATCACTTCCCGGTGGTTAAAACTGTAGCTCCAGCTCATCAATCACCATCATCCAACTCATTACCCTCGCACAGGTCTCAGACCTATGTGGGCTTCACCCTCCAAAAAAATTATATGATAAATATTGATTGCAACTGGGTATGGATAAACAATCATTGCAACATGCCAAGGAAATAAAGCCTGAACAATTAATACCGAACAAGGAAAACCAGTATTGATAACGAGAATGCAATGAAACAAACAAATTACAACAAAACAATCAACAAGGATTAACGGTGAAAGGGAAAATAAATGTAAGAAAGTTGAAGGATGAGATAAAACTACTTATCCTCCCCCCCCTCACACTCATCAACTAACCACAAAACAATCTGGCACAAAAATCTTGTTTGACATATAATATGCAAATCACTGAGAAGGCCTACCTGGTCTTTAACTTCCCAGCACAACACTCTCACTTGAAGGAGAATTTACTTGGCCTTCATGTTCTTCCACTTTTCTCTATTCCTCTTTTTATCAACTTTTACAATGGCAGACGTCAATAAATATATAGAGAAACCGATAAAAATCAAGGTGCAAACATAGTCACGAGTGGATAGAACATAATGTGAAGTCAAAAGATTATGAAGGAAATCATAGAGCAGATGTACAGGATATCCTATTAGAAAAAGCTTGTCTATGAAATGTAGACAGAGAAAGTTGCTTATCAAATGCAACACAAGATAAAGATCGTGGACAAGGTGCATAAACAATAAAATGATAATAATTTTGATTGAAAACGATGGAATAATATTGAAATATTCATAAAAGTAAACAAGCCGTAAGTAGTTATTGAACAAACAGTGTTTATGATGGCACTACTGGAATAACTCATAAATTGGCCATAAACTTTCAAGGCAACTTTTTCTCAAGAAGAGAAGACGAAGAAGAAGACAGGAAACAAGAGTAACAAGAAGAAA